>JAKLLW010001875.1:0-11015 GCA_022814695.1 Neocatenulostroma microsporum | reverse complement strand
TCGCATCGGATGACTTTCGCTCGCCGGGTGCTCCTGGCGCACTCTGTATCGAAGTGTACATCCAAGAGTCGGCCATGGCAGACCAATGGCGGGCTACGCCTGGACTTACGGCCGAATCGTAGGGCTGCTGCAGGTCGGTGCAGAACGAGAGCCAGTCTTTACTTAAGACTCCGGCGCCTCCAACTGTTTGAGCCTGATCTATCCAGGCAGACGCGTCCAGCTATGGAAGGCCACCTTGCTATGTCGACCGGTTAAAGGACCGTCCGCGCCTCGGTCCAGGTCTTCAGCAGAGGTGGTTCGATGTTGGGACGGGATGCGAATGCGACTTTTCACCTGGGCTTCTGTTCTTGTATGGTAACCACAATACCACAGATCACTTCATCCCATAGACTCAATGGGTGTCAAGAATCGTTACTCATCACGTTTCCAAGAAGATAGCTTCGGCCGAACGACGATGTCGCTGGCGTCCCACCACAGCGCTCGATAAGAAACTTAGTCAGCAAAGAGGATGCACATCCCTGTCGTGCCACGTGAGGATTATGATCGAAGGTTAAAAAGCACGTGTTACAATCGATGATCTTAGTGCAGGTGCGTTGATTGAGAACATGGCCAGCTGAAGCGTTTCCTGCTAATAGTCGTGGCCTTAATCTGTACATTTTTAAGTCTAGTTATGTACCCCCCATCTCCCAACCTCCTCCATAGCCTCCTTCTCCCCCTCCGCCAGCCTGCCCGTCTGATCTCGCAGCGCACCAGCAACACACCGCCACCCATCTCTGCCACCACCATGCCTAAGCACTTCTTCCCTGAACACATGCCCGGCTTCAGGATCCACAGCACCACCGTGCGTCCGCTGAAAGACATCTCTCCAGATCTTCCCCGAAATTGCGCGATCGAAGAGATAGCTGTAGTACGTTGCGCCATACCCAAACAAGTGCCCGAAGAAGCCTTGCCAGCTCGTCCCAGCGGGTTCAGGGACGAGACTGTAGCGGTTCCAGACATCGTGGTATACGCTCGTGCTGTCCCGGCCGCCTCCGTTATCCTTCCAGTGAAGTGGGAGGGAGGAGTGGTATTGCTGATCGAGCATGCCGAGCAGGACTTGACTTTCGATCTCCTGCCCTTGCATCCGCTTCTCCACCTGCACCCTCTCGCGAACTCGCTCCGGGTCGAGCTGTGCGCCTGTCTCCCAATGGCGTGCGTAGAGTGCAAGGACTTCGGGAGCTGAAGCGAAGTTCTCCATTAGCACAGATGGCAGTTCTGCAAAGTCGGTTGCACAGCGCGTTCCGCTGACGTTCTGCAGAGCAGTACGGCCACAGATAGAATGTAGCGCGTGCCCCATCTCATGAAACAGCGTCGTCAGCTCGCGGAACGTCAACAACGTCGGCCTCTGCGGTCCGCTAGAACTTGGCGGAGGCAAAGAAAAGTCGCAGATCAAAGCAATCGTCGGAAGCTGGTACAGCGCATTCCCATCCCTCCTGTTATAATTCGTAGCCAATCCATCATTAGCAGCTTCCTGCGCAGTAGCGAATAAACTTCCACTGCCCGATCCAGAGAGCTCGGCAGCTTCCACCATCTCCTCTTCATTGATGCGTCTTGAGCACCGGAGAGTGAAGTGCGCCGGATTCTCGCTCTTGCCTTGCCGCTCGAAGAGGTCGCAGTAGATGACTGCTATGTGGCCTTCATGGTCGTCTACGACGTCTAGGCGACGGACGTCTGGATTCCATGTCTCGCCTGGCAGGGTCTCGCGAGGCACGAGGCGGATGCCGTAGAGGCGGTGGAACAGTCTGGAGAGACCTTGCATGACTGTGCCGAGGGAGAAGTATGCGGATAGGAAGTCCGGTGCGCGGGCTTTGGAGCGCATGGAGGACATGAGCTGCGTAGTGTAGTAGTCTCTGTCCCAGGCATTGAGATCAGCTGGGAAGTTACCAGCACGTGCGTCTGACTTTTTGAAATCCAGGAGCTCCTTAAGCTCTGCTTTTGCTCGAGGTGCGTTGTCTTTCGCTAGTGCATCAAGAAAGGACGTCACGGCTTCCGGAGTCTTGGCCATCTTATTGTTCAAGGTCATGTGCGCGAAGCTCTCGAAGCCACTGAGTTTCGCCAGTTCAGCCCTTCGCTTTAGCAATTGCTCCAGCCGCTGAAGGTTGGCTTGCGAAGACGTTCTGTTCGCCATGTAGACCTCTCGTCTCGTCTCCGGGTCTTCCACTGTCCTCAAAGCGAGCATGGCCGGCATACCGACCGTCGGTAACGACACATTGCCCCATCGCGTCAACTGGCGTACGAAGACAGGATCCATGCCCTTCAGCCTACTGCTCTCAAAGCTCAAGGTGTTCTGTTCCGCAGCCATGTTTTCCACAAAGCCATTCCCGACTTCTGCTATCTCATTCGATAGCTCTACAAAGGCTTGTCGATCCGTGTCTGGCAGGTCGATTGCCGAGTTCGAGAAGTCCTTCAGCAGAATGCCAGCTACTGTCCTCTCTTCTTCACTCCATGAGTGGTATACCTCCGGCGTGTCCACGGCTTTCTTCAGCTGATCATTAAGCCCAGTAGTGGTATTGAGGACATTCATATACTCGAACATCGAAGCGTAAGCCTGTGTAGCAGCCATCTGTATCTTCCTGTCCGGGTGCACAGAGCGAACAAAGTCGCTCAAGTCTATCACACGACATAGTAGGTCGCTCAGTCTGTCCAGATCTCTCGCTACCCTCCGTAGTCCCTCAACGCTTTGGTACGATAACACATTGGCAACGATCCTCTTGCACTTCTGCAAGGTCACATTGGCGAACTCTTGGAAGCCTTCTGGTCGCGTGAGATATCGGTTCTGGAACAAGCCAGCGTTCTTCCCTCCGTACTGGTACTTTCTCTTTTCCGAAAAGGCATTCCATTGCTTGTTGTCGTCGAATATCTCGCGTAGAAGCCTGTCATCGGCGACGATATTGGGGTTTGTCTTCGAGACCGGGAAGTCGTCTGCTACTTGCGCAGCAGCAGCAGCGCCTTTGGTGTTGCTGGAGGTCACGAGACATCGCTTCGCGACTCGTTGTTGATGTCGCGCGCATTGTGGACATGTCCAGGCCTGCCGCTGTAGTCGCTTGAGCATCTCTCGGTTGATGAGATGGAAGGGAAACAGTTGGTTCATCTAGAGCATGTGAAAGCCATCCTCGGGGGCACGATCGGGCCGGGAACCGCTCGCTTGCCGGGTGCCGAAGTTGGGAAGCTCTTGCGAAGTGAAGCTCAACTTTTGAGACGCAACGCAATCAGCCATTGAGCGTGCCATACAGCCCATATGGCTTTCCAACCGCTGCTACGGCAGGTACGTGACATTGTAGACTTACTGTTGGCGTCGCACTGACAAGCGACAGCACATCCTGCCCCTAGCCGGCCTCACCGCAGGCCTGGTGCTCGTCCCCAAAACCTCCGTCTACGCCGAAGAGCCTCCCATGGATCCGATCAAGGAGCTTGTACGATTAATCATATGCGCGAGCGAAGACATTGTAAGCTAATAACACTCAGCGCATGCGGAAGCCGATATACGATACCCCGACAAGCGAACCCTCCGCGCGCGAGATCTCCCTGACCACACCACCGCCTGCCTCCGGCCTAACGCACACCCCACAAGAAGACGATGCGGCCAAACAGCCCCGAAGACCTACACCGACAGATCGTTTGGCGTCGGAAATCAGACGCGGCAGGCTCTTCCTACACGGCTGGGCAGTGGGCGCAGAGGACGCGGTCAACGGCGGCATGGATCGCTTCATGTCCGCAGAGCACACCTTCACCTCTACCATAGCCTCGCTCGCGCCGCCAAAGGAGTCCAACGAGCAGCTCCTCCCTGGTAGCATCTACGTGCTTGTAGCGGCAATGGCTGGAAGCATCATCAGCCGGAACAGGAACATTCTGATCAGATTCGTGACACCGATCATTACTGGTGTGACGACGGCGAACTATGTCGTCCCGAGAACGACGGAGAACGTGGGCAACTTGGTCTGGGACTTTGAGAAGAAGTATCCGGTAGTCAGAGACAACCACCTGCGGATAAGTCAAGGCGTTAGGCACTTCATTGAGACGGGCAAAGCGCATAGTCAGATGGGTCTTGCAATGGCTGAGGAGAGAGTGCAAGGTGTGAGGGAGTCGGTTGAGGGCTGGGTCAAGAAGGGTCGGTAGAATATCATGGATCAGTCAGGCAGAGGTGAGAGTGTGTACATTATTGACCTGAGTAGACCTGATTGCACCAGCTTGTTCGCGGCACATACACAAGCTTCTTTCGTGCTTGAGGACTCAGTCTTTTGTCCGGAGCGCATTATATTCCGATTCGGGGACTGAATTTTGCACCATGCTACTGACGAACAGCAGATGTCCAAGCGCAAGCATCAGGAAGGGCGCATACGCTACCTCCGCAGGTACCTCAAGACAGGTGTCTTTTTGCAAAGGAGAAGACGAGCATCGAAACGAGATCCACCCGCTAGCTTTCTGTCCTTGCCTCGCGAGCTCCGAGATCAGATCTACCAATTGCTCATCCCCCGCCACAACATTATTCGCATAGCGATTCACAAGGACGGCAGTTTCAGACTCAATGATTTTGGGATGCATATCGCAAAGCACATTGAGGGCATTGCCCAAATGTGCCCACTGGTAGTCGGAGAGACCGAAGAGTTCTTCTGCGCGCATAATACTTTCCGCCTCTCCTTTCCGATACCTCCCAGAGACTCACGTGAACAGTCGCGTGGACGTACTTCCAACCTTGAGAGTGTCAGGTATCTAACGCTTCACGGAGAGCTACAGAAGGTAGAAGACACGTCCACGGACCACAAAGGATCCTCCACAGAAGCACCAGCGCTGCCTAGGACCAACAGGAAGATGCCTGTCACACGCTACCGCCGGGTAGGGCGTTGGCGTGTTCCTGTCAAGCTGAGCGATTCTGACTCCGTTGGGTCTCAGCCTCCTCCGCGCGCAGCGGTCAAGATCAACATCCGGAATGATGCTGTGCGATACGAGCTGGAGTGGACCATCTCTGGAACCGTGAGTGCGTACGAGAAGCTGTATCTGAAGGAGAGGTTTCGGGAAGGCATTGCGAGGGCATTTGGTGTGAAGAGACCGGGAGAGGGGCTGAATGTGAAGGATTTGGAGTACTTTGCTACGCTGTGGTGGATTTGACTAGTGAGAGTATCCTGAGATCGGCCCTTACTCAGAGGCCTGTTAGACCATATATCACGCAAGTCTCAAATCGACGTCTGCTCATCTGCTATATCTCCCGTCTTTGCCGTGTTGAGCCTGAGGCAGCAGAGACCTCCGCGGCCAATTCTGCGGCAGCTTCCCGCGTTTAGCGAATCCCTCACTCTCTATAAAATTTTCCTCTTCCTCACCCTCCTCTTCTTGTCAGTAGCTCTCTTTGCCTTTTGGCTTAGGTATGTACCCTCCACCCCCAAGCCCTTCTTGCAACATGACAACGCTAATACATCGCAGATCAAGTGTAGTATCTGTTCTTTTCAGTTTAATCTCTGAAACGAGGCTACGGCCTCTTCAAGATTAATCTTATTTTTGCAACCAGTCCGTGGGCCGCTGAGCTTGCTCATGTCCATGGGCACCGTGTCGCTGGTATTGCACTGCCTCCAGCTGACGCGAATACACCTTTTCATCATGCCCTTGCCTTTGGCAAGCTCTTGGAGAAGAGACTTTCCTCGTTCGTTGCCTGGCAATGTGCGGCAGGTTGCCACTTCACACCGAGTGGCAAACTCCTTCACTACATTGAAGCAATGCCCACCTGCGACGACATCACCGAGAGCGCGAAGAAGAGTTCGGAAGCTGGTGGTTCACGCGGAAGGGTTACCGGCCCTTTTCTCGACTTCTCAACTGGTGAGAGAAAACTCGGTTGGAAGTCATCCGCTGAAATGGGCGATGACGATGTTGCTCGCTGCGTGACTGGTGCCGAGGGAATGAGAAATATCTACTGTGTGTCTATGTACATATCTCCCGCCCTCATTGGCGCCCCAAAGCAAGCATGAAGCTGGCCATTGAGCGGAAACGTGGTCCTACTCTTCTGTATTGTGGAGTGATGACTTGCTACGTGTTCTGTCGATACAGCCTATGATGCCTGGACGGTCAACCGGTCAGTTGAACCGGATGCAGGACGGTTGTTCAGCGATTCCTCGGATTCGTTTGCAGAGGGTAAGAACAGCTTGCCTGGTGCGCCAAGTCTGTACAGGAAGCTTTGCGCTTTAGATCTATATCATATCATTTACAGCATGGCCAGTGGCGTCTCGCAGCATAGAACGCGGCGTCCGAAGCTTTGATCCCGATCTTGCGCCGCAGATAAAAGTCGCCTCGTGACACCAGCCTTCAGCACGTCGGCGGATACTGCACCGCATCCTTAATACTTCTCTTCACCCCCTCCGCATCAACGCTGACTACATACTGCACCTTTTGAAGACTCTGCGCCCTTGGCGCCAAAGCACTTTGGTAAGCATGAATATTGCCGTAGTTTGGCGAGGCCCAGGCCGTATCAACATCAACATAGAAGTCCGTGCTATTGGTGATGAGACTAGGGTCCAACATAATCGCCGCAGCCGTTTCGTCCCAGAAGGGGAAGAGGGTACCGTAGTAATTGTACATCAGCTCTGAGTAAGGCGTCTTGACCTGGTAAGTTTCGTTGAGGAAGGACTGGGTGCTCATGATCTGGTTCGCGGCGTTTCCTACGAGAGTGATGTTTGGGAACGGGGCTGTAAGGGCGATCTTGGAGCCTTCGGGGTCGATCATGAGGTTTATGTCGGATTGGAGATCGGCTTGTAGGACGGAGCCGGTGGTTTGGAGGATGTTGACGTCGATGTAGCCGCCCATTACTACCAGTTGTTTGCAATTGCGGGCGAATGTGGAGTCCAGCCTGATGGCTAAGGCGACGTTGGTCAGGGCGCCGGAAGTGAAGATAGTGATTTCGCCGGGATATTTGCGGACTTGTTGGACCATAAACTCTGCGGCTGAGATGTCGGAGGCGAAGGTTGTGTTGGGGTAGCCTTCCTTGAATGCCGAGCGAGAGACTCGGGTAGGATCGCCGGATGTTGGGTCGTTGCCCAGAGCTTCGTTTGTGAGATTCTCGTTGGCGAACGCTCCTTGCCAGGCGAGGTCGCCATGCACCAGCTCCCATGCCTGGAATAATCTTGGCTGGTTAAGAAGAGGGTAGTCGCTGCCTTTGTAGACTGGGATGCAGCTGCTCAAGTTGCCAATCTCCAGTAATGCCAGAGCGTGGAGGCCACATTGCAAGGCCCAAGAGTCTGCGGTATCCGAGACGAGGCCTAGCACATCCCAGCCGGCTTTGCCTGCTTGGAGGAACTTGATAAAACCTGTGGTGCTCCAGTCATCGTCGAGGATTACTTTTGGTGCGGTGGTTGAGGTGGTGTTGTTCGCTGCGTTAGTGAGGTGGGCAGCAGTGGCGAGAGCCAGGTAGAGGGGACGGAAGAGCATGTTGGCGGTTAGGGGAGGAAAGTACAGAGATGCTATTCGTTGTGCGAAAAACCATACTTGTCCCTTCATATGGTGAAATGACAGTCGCCCTCCTCGAAGTAGTAGAAAAGTGGGGCGCACAGCGTTCAGAATTACCATTCGCTGGAAGCTCCCGCTTACGTGAGATACCGCGGTTATCCGGCGCTTGGCCGATAGGAGCTGTCTCCGACTTAGCCGATAAGGTACTCGACTTCGTCTAATATTTTAGCTTTATTAATACGTATACCTATTATTATTACCTTCTACTACTATTAATCCTTAATAACGGTAGATAATAATAAGTGTAATTAAGAGTCTAACCTCTACCGCTTTCTATATACGCCTCGCGTTAACTAATACTCTAGATAGCTACTAATACGATAACCTTACTAACTATAGAGACCGGATTCTTACTATATCCTAGTATACTAGCCCTATAAGGATACTCTAGTATAGTACTAATTTAGACGATACCGAAGTATTAGCGATTATACTAGCTAAGGAGGGGATCAAACTACGCTAACTAGTTTTAGATAGCTTAGCTTAAAGAGGTAGATATATATTTAGTAGCGTCTAGATTAGCTCGGTAGTATCGTTATAAGAGTAGACCTATAGGTTTTACTTTACTTAGCTACCTAAAGAGGTAGGAATAGCTAGAAAGGATATAGACGAAGAGGTTATCTTAATATTATAGCGGAGCGTACGAATTAGTAATATATAGGTAGTACTATCGTCTTTCTTCTATCGGCTAAGTATATATATCTATCGGCTAATATAGAGATTTCTATATTCCTTTATAGTCTAAGTATAGACGTCTATTAGCTAAGAAAGAAATTTCTATATCTTTTATTAAAACTATAGGTTTATTAGCTACGTATATACTCTATCGGCTAATACTAAGATTTTTAATAGTTTTCCGAGCTTCTTATATAGTATACCGCCCTTAATACTATAAAAGTAGATACCCTAGAAGCGATCTTTACCTACGCTACTAACGACCGGACGTAGCTCGGGATCTAGCTTAAATAAGCGTAGACGGAAGGCTCGTTAGCCTACGAATTAGTCTCTATCGAGGGCTAAACTAAGTATAGAAGAGCTATTACCGACGAGAGCTAGAGCGAGTATAGAAGAGCAATTACCGACAATAGCTAGAGCGAGTATAGAAGAGCTTTATAAGAGATATAGTAAGCGAAAGGATCGGTCTTCTTTTACGAAGCCTATAGGTAGACTATTCGTTTACTATTTAGACTGCCGGTTAGTAGCTATACGTACTACGGCTCTATTTTAAGTACTCTTCGCTAACAACTTATAGAAGAACTATCGTACTCGTAAGGCTACTAGTACTATATCGGCGATCTCGTCGCCTCGACCGATTCGTTCTACTAAGACTATATCCGGCGTTTCTCCTTCGTATATAATCTAAGACGACTAGGATAATAGAGACGATAATAAAGACGACGTTATTATATCCGACTATCCTACTCTTATAGACGAGAACTAGGCTCGCCTACCTTATTTTAGTTCTAACGCCTATAAGCGTACTCTAGCTATATCTAATTTACTAAACCGTAAGATAGTACTATCGACTTTAGACAATCTAACTAGTAACGCTATACGCTTCCTCGGACTAGGCTAGATTATTAAGGTAGCGGCGGAGCCTCTAGATAGTCTAGTTAATAATATCGACGAGTACAATAATCCTATATATAGTAATAATTAGCTATACGTACTAGTAGTATTACCTAGAATAATAGAAGGCAATAATATAGAGGATCTAGAATATACCGCTATCGGCTAAGATAGAGATTCCCTATTAGCCGAGTATACCTCTATTAGCTAGGTCCGAGATACTCTATTAGCTAACTCGGGGGCTTTCGGTACTAGACTTAGATATGCCTTTATCGATTCGGATAGTCGTCTACTAGTATCTAACTCGTCTAGAAGCCCTCTATAGGCTAGTAATACGGCTTTTCGCTTCGTAGATCTAGATAGTCGACCGCTCCTTACTCGTAGTACTTCTCTTCTTCTACTAGACGACGAACGTCCGTCTCTATTAGGTATTATACCGGTTCTAGTATTATATCTACTAGATCCGGTATATCGACACTTACCGCTCGTAGACTATCGCCGTATCTATAAGGTTAAAGTACTTAATATTAGTAGGATAAACGTTAAATATCCTTATTATCGCGCGCTATACTAGATTAGTAAACGAGCTCGTCCCTCCTCGAAGTCGGTACTACGATTTATAATATATTACAATAGAGGCGATTTAGTTAATATCCCGCGTATTCTAGATCCCCTAGCCTTACTACGCTAGCTATTCGATAGTAGCTATAGCCTATCGAAGACATTCCTCGCTAATATTAGAAAGTATAATAACGCCTTTACGTTTACGTCTTTTATTACTAGAGATAGCCGAAGGACTACGCTAAACTATAGTAGGACTCGGTATATATTTACTACTTATAGCGAGTACTACTATCTCGGTAGAAACATATTTAGAGCTAGTAACAAACTATCCTTTATATAGCTATACTTCTATAATCCTAAGATAGTAGTAGCGGAGTATCGCGGCCGACAAGAACTACTAAACAACTCTCTTTTACTAGAGCTTACTAAGTTACTAAAGGAGGTTAATAGGTACTACCGTCGATTTAGCTATACTCGCGAGCTATTCGACTAATCTAGTTCTAGTCGTATACTTTTTCGTATAGCGACAATAGATATTGTCTATAATCTAGCTATAGACGCTCGCCGCTTTAACTAGCTAGTCGTTAATAAGGTCGCTACTATTATTCCGGATACTACTTTAGAGTCTATCGACAATATACGAGACTTTACGATCGTAGAGCGTAGTATAGACAGCCGGTCGAGTAATCGGCTTATAAGGGTTTATCGATATTATCCTACGTACTACCTATTGTATTACGTACTCTTCTAGGCTCTTAGTACGCCTAGGTATTCCTAGGATTTTACTCGCCGTCTAAACCTAATACGGTACGTTACGTAACGCGATTACTTTAAATTCCTTTTATATATTCGTCCGAACGAGTTTAATATTATCTATTATAGTAAAGCCTTATTCTAGTAACTAGTTATAGACGTATAGGCTGTTATTAACCTAAGTAATATACTCTAGTACGTAAACAACTAGAAAACGATTCGCGCCGACGTCTATTAAGATACTAAAGTAGCGATTTAGTAGGACGAGATACCGGTCGACCGCGCTAGCGTTCCTCGAGTTATTCTTCCGTCGTCGTATATCGAGAGAGACCGCTTTATATCGTAGTACTACTAGGACTCTATAGCGATTATACGTTAGGCTAGTACGCCTTCTTACTTCGTTACTATAACCGGTAACTAGAACTAGCCTAAGATACGCTAAGAGCTATTTAAAGGATAGGACCCTTTCGATCGGCTAGATCTAATTACTCGCGTATTTAACTAGAAGTTTAGGGAGCTATTACGCGAGATATCGAAAAACTATATCTTCGGCCGCTATATCGCTCGCTACTAGACTATCGAGTACTAAAAGCGCGGTATACCTT
>JAKLLW010001874.1:0-11033 GCA_022814695.1 Neocatenulostroma microsporum | reverse complement strand
GCCATGCGCATACGCAGCGGCCGCCTGTACGCGCTCCGCCTGTATCATGACCTGAGGAAGTGGGTATGTACTCCAGTTTGTGCTGTGCATGAGGCCTGCGTTTGCATTCCGGGTAATCACCTCCTTCAACCTCTCCTGCACGACTGGTTGTTCTATACCTGGAATTCGATTCTCTTGTGCGAACGCTCGCTGCACGTACTCTCGTACCTCAGGTGTCCATGATTGCTTTACCGGCTTCTCTGGCTCGGCCGTGGGTATCGGGCGCTGTAGAGTGTGCCGTGCTTGGACGGCGGTGTACGCTGGGCTCGCTTGCATAATTGGGAAAGGTGCGGCGGGCGGTGACGGGTGCCAGATCTGCGGCAAGCTCATCGAAGGATGGTTGAGGAAGCGTAACAAGTGGTAGAAAGGTTTGAGAGATTCTATGAGCGCGTGGGGTAGTTTTGTGTTGATTGCTTGATGTCTGTGGTGTTGCACGAAGAGGTGAAGATGAAGAAAGCAAGGCACGTTCACGAAAGGCGGAAACGGCTCACGGGTACTTCCGGCGCTAGTGTGCCTCAGGCTGCATCACGTGACAGATCAGGCATTCACCACTTCTCGATTCGCTTCAATGCTGTTGTTATACGACCGACACGGTCGTCATCTCCTTCACGTCGGTTCCAGTACCTATCCCACAATTGCGTTGTGGCCGCTACACGAATGTAGCTGTCCGGTACGTTCCGAAAGCGGCCGCTCAAACCTTAAGCGAATCACTTTCCCGGGATCTCGCATGCGTCAACATCAACACAATCGACAGCATCCTTGAGCTCGATGTCTGCGAATGTTCCTTCGTCAGCTCGATTTGACTACAGCGCTTCGGCCGTCGCTCTACGATGACGAGACCTTGCTGTTCGTGCAGGATGGCGTGGGCCTGTACGAAGGCAAATACAAGATCCCGAACTATCAGAATGGTCATGTGTATCTGACGTCTCACCGGGTCTGCTATGTCGATAATGAGGAGCCGAGGAAGTACTGTGTTGCAGTGGACTTGAAGGAGATCGAGCGGCCGGAGTTCTATGCAGGCTTCCTCAAGTCGTCGGCGAAGGTCACGCTCTTTCCTAAACCGAAGCGAGGAGCGCAAGCGATAAGGAGTCCTCGACCGCGATATGCGTTGCCTAGCGATGCTTTTGTGCAGCCTGGATCACCGGCGCCGCGCTCGACACCTCAGACGCCAGCGCCTGCCAGGGATGTCAACGCGACCTGGATCTGTCCCATCTGTGGCATGTCCAGCCAGGTGCCCGCTGGCTTCGATCCATCAACGGCCAACCAACATACTCCACTACCCCCATGCCAAACGTGTGGAGTCAAACCACCTCTAGCACTCATGATCAAGGCATCAATAGCAGCCATGGCAAATCGACCGGTTGGTGCATCGCCAGCTCCGCCACCAGCACAGGGGCAGCCTAATCATATGGACCCCAAACCTGCGAACGTTTGTCCGCGGTGTACGTTCTCAAATCATCCATCACTCACGTCTTGCGAGATATGTGGAGCCGCATTGCAGTCTTTGAGTAACGGCCCGGCTGCGAACCCCCTAGATGGTCCACCTAGGCCGGAGTCTCCTGGACCCAGCTTGGGTGGCAAATCAATCATCGGCGACGATACCATCGAGACTATCAAGTTCTCTTTTCGTGCAGGAGGCGAGAAGCAGTTCTTCGAGAAGCTGAAGAGCGCCCTTGTGCAGCGCAAGTGGTTGTTGCAAAGTGCGCCACCTGTGCCCAGACCTCCTATCTCGCCGACACAGAGCACTTTTGGGGCAAGCATAAGTTCGGACGGTCAAAATAGATCGAATACGCCTCTACAGCGAGTGATTGGGATTGCTGGGCTGGAGCGCAGAGGTGCCGAGTTACGCCAGAATAATCAAGCTGTCATCGGTACAGCCTTCGAGGACTTGGAAGCCTTGATGACCTCTGCAAAGGAGGTAATTGCTATGGCAGAGGAGTTCGCGAAGCAAAACGGCAGTGACAGCTCTGCAGAGGCAAAGAACATCCTCTCGGACTCAGCTTCGGCGCTTGGCTTGGTCACGACGAAAGACATGCTCGGTTCTGGCTCAGCGTCAGAGACTCTATACATCACCGAGCTATCACGTAATCTAGCAGAGTTCTTGACAGATGATCGGAGAGGCATCCTACGCAGGGAAGGCGGTATCATGTCATTGGTCGACCTTTGGGCAGTCTTCAACCGAACGCGCAACGGCATCGAGTTGATCTCACCGCTGGACTTTGAGAAAGCAGCTATGATGTGGGACAGCCTGCGCTTGCCCATTCGCTTACGAAGCTTCAAGAGTGGCCTATTGGTCGTACAAGAACGCAGTCGGACGGACGATAAGACGATAGCTAGCCTGCTTTCATGGTTGAGAGAACCTCAGTACGCGTTTCCGCCTGCCGAGGACGACTTGCTTGGGCAAACTTTTGGGCGTGGTGTCACTGCTCAGGAGACAGCAGAACGCTTTGGCTGGAGCGTTGGTGTCGCTACCGAGGAGTTGGAGATGGCGGAAGAGACTGGTTCAGTGTGCCGTGACCAGACGATCGACGGTATCAGGTTCTGGGAGAATCATTTCATGCATGCTTTTGGCGAGAGTAAACCGATAGATGCAGCGCAGATGCTGAACGAACTGAGAGTATAAATGCGAAAGTGTTAAGAGTATCACACAAGTCCTGATGCAGAAGACAATGCGTTCAACCCGGGCCCGACTGTTGCAGAGTACAATAAAACCCCTTATGGCCGACCTTCTCCCGGCACGGGATCACCTCGAGCCCCTGTATACGTCTTCGTTTCGTCCTCGGGCCCTGCTGTGTTCGAGATATCGGATCATATATTGCCCTACCAATCCTGCTGGGATGTACCGGTGCCGACGGACAGCCTGACAGCTTCGGACCTGTGTTCTGCAGGCTATGGCCTCAACGAAACGTGGATTACAACGGCGCACTTGGGGCACAGAATTGCATTCAGCCACCACATGTAAAAGCACCATGACTGGAGTAGTCCGATAGATTGCCCGTGAGATGGCCTACGCTCCTCTTGCGTCGCTGACCTGCGTTGTGGTCTTAGGACCGAGCTTACCCAAACCCTAACCCTTAGGGATCCGGCCTGACGGCCGCGACATACACATGGGTCCACTACGCCATTATCATTTCAGCCATACACTGCGGTGCACTGTGCTAGCACCAAGAAGGCGAGATCGCTGAACAAAGCGCCGACTTGCGTGCTGTTGGCTTGTTTCGCCGCCGCAGCGTTCCTCCGGACCTAGGAACTTTGGCATTGTATCTATGCTTCTCTGCATGCTTCTGGAGGTAGGCGACCATTTATGTGGAGTGCTGATGCCGAACGGACAGAGGGTACGAATGCGAAAACGTTACAATATCACACACGTCCTAATGCGGACAATGCGCTTTACGCTAGTTACCACATGCTCTTCCCACCCACCTAACGCCTTTCTGTACCCAAACAACGAACGCCACATCCCTCATCATCGCCCAAGCGTACTACCTATACTGCTAGGCGTCCACGTACTAACCTTACTACTAACCCAACTCCCACTACTGCTCATCCAACTCGGCACACTCAATTTACTACTCCAGCTACTACTGCTCCTCCCACCACCAAGCCCAGTCTTCTGACTCCGCTTCGTACTCCATTTCAGTTTTCCTTCAGCGATCGAGTGGATAATATTGATCACCCCGAAAGCACCGGACCCGAGGGCACGGAAGAGTGCCAGACCTGCGACAGACCACAGGATGAACTTGAGGTAGAAGTTGGAAGAGACGTGCGTGCCGCTGTAGACCTCGCTGACGGCCATGGCGAGCACGGCGTTGCAGACAAGCCAGACGATGACGACGTAGGTCCGGACAGCGCGGTAGTAGTCTTCTTGCTGCTGGCTCTCGCTCATTGGCGGGGATGGTACTTCGACTCGGTCGCGGAGGTTCCGCAAGGCTTCGTCGTAACCAGAGTCGATGTCCAGTTGCTCGGAAGGCATATCCAGCTCGACCGTACCATTCTTGTTTGCTTTCGCCGTGCCGAGATCTTTGTTGATGACATTGTCTCCTTTCGTACCCCAAGTAACATCATGCGCATTGCAGAAAGCGTAGACCTGCAGCGTGCAGATATAACTCGGCAGCAAAGCGAAGTACTGTCCTGCACTGGTGAACATATGCCAAGGATCCAGGTAAAGAAACGACATCAAGAAGTACAGCCCAAAAGTCGACAAACAGCTGACAATCATGTTGGTGAAGAGATTGTTCCCCAAATGCAAGTTCTTCGGGTCCGTGAGCTGTTTGACAACAATGTAGATTGCTGCGAAGGTGGTGTAGATCATAATGATACCGAAGGTTATCATGGAGCCCATGAACATCTTCTTCGCTCCCTGCGGGCGATTGCCCATGGAGAGCACAAATTGCATCATGATGAGTAAGACGCAGACATACCGCAGGAGGACGAAGATGTATTTGCCCAGGTTGTGGCCGAAGGGGTCGAGTTTTGGGTCGGCGAGAGAACCGGCGACGAAATAGAAGGTCAGGTAGAAGTTGCCGAGCGAGAAGAAAGTGAAGAGTAGCTGCACGAATTGGTAGATGAACTCGATGTGCAGCAGGATTTTGCGGCCGATGGTATGGTCGGTTTGCCAGATTTGCTTGAAGTGCAGGAGCGAGTAGACGGCCGCGAAGAAAGCGCCGTTGAGCCATCTTCGACGTTGGGAGATGAATTCGGGTACAGCGTCTGGTACGTCGGTTTCACCTGTGGCGCTTTTGACGTACTTTAGCACCCATCGCTCGTTGCGTTTGGCGACTAGCTCCCAGCAGAGGATACGGTCTTCGGCGAGGTACATGTTGGCGGTGAACACATCCGCATCCTGGCCGTGGAGAGTCTCGCCTTTGAAGTATTGGCTTAGCGGACCATGTCCAGTGTCATCGTTCTGCAGAGCATGGTATCGGTAGGCGCTTAGTGCTCCCGGCAAGACCGTGATGTAGCCGAACACGGACTCCAGTGGCTTGTCCAGGATGTTGGACATCTTGTACTCGAAGTTCTGCGATGCGACGATGGGGTTCAGTAATTGGAGCCAGGCTTTGCCCTTCGCTGCTTTGATCTCGCCAGCCGCTCCAGCTACATTCGAGTCTCTGTCGAAAGCCTTCCATAGATGGTATAGCGAGTCGTCTCCAGGCTTGGTTCCAACGTCCAGCAAGATACATACGTTTGGCTGCAGCGCTCTTCCGAATGCATTGAAGAACCAACGATGGCTGTTCAACTTCTTCGCGTTCTTCTCCTTCAAGCAGAAGATCATCTGACATGGCACAATGCCTTTCTCCGCGCCCTTGAACTTGAGGTCTGGGTCCAGAGACACTTGCGTAGTGTATTCGTAGACGTGCCCAGTGACTTCGCGCTGGTTGACCTCGTTCTTCGCAATGCCGGACTGGTAGCATCCCATCGCCGCAAGCGCATCGAGGGTTCTCGGATGCACCTTCCCACGACCGTCGGAGATGATGCATACCACGATTTTCTGCCACCCATCCTTGCCCCATGTCCGCGACTTTGCTCTGCTGCAGAAATGCGAGATGTTGCGCATCACTCCATGCATCGTCCGTGTGAAGTCAATCTCGTTCTCATTGTACATCGTGATACAAATCAACAGCTCAGTTTCTCGGCTAGTAAACCCAATGTTTTGCCTCAACTTGTATCCTCGATCTACGAAGTCGTCCGGATCGCATGTGACGGCCGTGTACCGCATGTGCGTGAACTCGACATCGTCGCGTCTCGGCAGGAAAGAGTACAGGATAGTCGGGATCTTGCACTCCAGGATCAGCTCGCCATTGATCAGGCGGACCTCCTTCTTCGCCATCTGCGCTTCTCGTGCTCCTCTTCGTTCTTGCTTCCCGCTTGGTGCAGGCCCATACAGCTCTTCGTCGGCTTTCTCATCGTACATACTATCCGTGAGTGTCGACTGGGACACGAAACTATCGTGTGGCCTGAGCTCCGGTCTGCGCAGTTCGCTTTCTTCTGTTGTCACCGTTGGTGCGCCAAAGGGATCGTCTTCGTCCTCTCCCATGGGTATGCTCGTTTCTTCCGGCACTTCTCTGGGTATGTCGAATGATGGCGGTCGGCCACCGGCGAACAGTGGCTGCGGTGGTAGAGGCCTCTTTGGCGAGCCATACTGAGACGATGGTGTGCCAGGCCTCGGTGCGCCATTGATGTCTGCAGGCTCGTACGGGATGTTCGTCGCCGGCGGTCGGGCATAGTCGGTCGATTGGCGCAGTGGTGAGAGTGGTCTCGTGGGCGACTGCGACGATCGAGAGGAAGTTGGACGGTACGCCAGGTATGTGGGTGCTTCAGCGTTCGGTGGTGGCATCTGCGGTATGTTGTCCAGCACGGAAGACTGTCTCGAGACCGGGCGCACACCCTCCGCTGGGTGGTATGTCCGCTTTAGTGGTACCGGCTCTGACGGAACCGATGAGATGGTGCTGTCCTTGTCTTTGCTCTTGAATCGCACCTTGGCAGTTCTTGTACGAGGCGCAGACGGTCGCGGGTTGTGTGATAGATCGCTCTCCACTTCACGCAGTAGACTGCTCAGATCGCTGTCGTTGGCCGTGGGTACAGAGGACTGCTGGTCGTCGCCGCCGTAGAATAAGTCGTATGGTTGTCGGTCGGTCGGCGAGGGTTGGCCTGGTTGTTGATATTGCCCGTCATGTGTCAACAAGCGCATCGTTGAGCCATTGCGCGAGCTGCTCGCATTTGGCGTGTTCTCGTCGTCGTACCCTGGCGGGGGACCGTATGGGTAGTTTGGTGCCGCCATTGGAGACGCGATGTAGGTAGCGAATGGAATGCGATCCTGAGGAATGCGGGCTTCGGATGGTGTCGTCTTGTTCTAAGCGTTCATGGCGGATGACTGCTTGCTCTGTGCGTTGCGCGAAGAGGCTGCTGCAAGTGCGAGGCAGTTAGCAATGTTTATGATGTTGCGTAAAGTGGTTGCCGGTATCTTCTTGACATGGATATTTACACTGGTGACCTGGAGACCTGGAGAAGCACGAAAGGATGGTCGGCTGTGTTTGGCCGTCAACTTAGATTGTTGCTCCGGGGACGAGCTTATCGAAGCCAATGCGAACACGATCTCCCTTAGCGCCACCCAAATAGAACAACCAAAACCTTCGACGTCCTGCCTATACCTGCAAGGTCCCTAGGTATTGGAAGGAGCTGGTGACCTTGTGGGACGGAAGATTTCCGAAGACGTGGCAGTCGAACTAGCAGTTGAGAACCCTACACTGGTCGCAGCAACTGAGCGAGCGACTTGACAGGGACAAGTGAAATGGGCAAATTGTGCCATGGCAAGGCCGATGAGCACCTCTACACAGCAGAGCCGATGGGAGCATACGAGGGGCCCAGATAGCTGCTCCAGGAACTAAGAACTTGCTCGAGACGCCCAAAGTGTAACTCAAGGCAACATCTCGGTATGATAGACCAGAAGGCCATACACCACATTTAGGCGGTCCATTCGGCCATGAGCTCTTTACAACACGTTTGAGATTCCCATCCTCACCCTACTCGAACGCCGTATATCATACGCCCAGCGCCGCCCACCTTTACAAAGCTGGCACCGCCTTAATAACAAACGCATCGCACCCGCCTGGTGAAGCATTCCCAAGCTCCCAAACACCACCGCAAACGTTTTCCACACTAGCGCCATCCGCCTCACAATCGAGCTCATCCGTCACCGTGATCGAGCATGTAAGCGGTGTCTGGCCGCTCGCGAAGGAGTAGTCGAAGTTCACTTCCCCATTGGCGACATTATCGTTCTTGGTACCGACAAAGCCGTTGCTATTGTCGTTTTGCGCGACTAGATGGCAGGAACCGTCCAAGGTGAAGATAGCGTCGGGTTCCGTGGAGTCGAATTCGACTATGAATGCGTAGGTAGGTATACGGGCGTAACGTCCAGCTTCGGGGCCGCTGGAGGCTTGGAGGTAGAAGCTTGAGGCTGTTACGGTGCTGATGCTTGTAGTTGTTGTGATGATTGTTGTTGTTGATGTTGCTGCCAGCTACAAAGAAGGCATTAGCGTCCAAGCCCCGTTGTAGGAGAAGCACGTACTTACGCCCACTGTTACGATCTTAGTGCTGGTGGTGCTAGCCGGTTTGGTAACGGTTGCAGTAGGTGTTGGTATGGAGAGACACCCGCATGCGGACGATATGACCGAGCTGATAGTATAGGCAGAGAAGCATGCTGGCTTCGAGACGGAAGCGACTGCACGTTTCACTTTCGCTGGAGCAGTGCAGCCTGGGCCGATGAGGGTACTATCACGAGGTCAGTACACTGCCTGATTTGAAGGGATCGTTCCACGTACCTAGTGCTGACAGCCGTCAGTATGTCGGTTACCGTGACTATGTGCGTCGTAGTAGTCACCGTCGTAGTCGTAGGTACAACCCTGAGACACTGCCAGCCCCCGTCCCACAGCCCGACATTGAGGTGAAGTTGATCTCACACGGCTGATGTTGAGGTTTTCGTTGCAGTGAACGTTGCTATCGACAAGAATGACGAGCAGAAAGACGTTGCCTGCTGCTGTGCCTTGGCTGCACTGACGAGCCCGGTGACGATTGAGCAGAAGGCTGAGGTTGGTGCCGCTGCGCGGCGCACAGCATCCTCGACAATGGGTTTCGCAGTGACGACATTCAGGACCAGGAGAGCGGCGAGGAGGCGGTAGTGCATGATGTGCGGTAGGGCTATACGTGAGCGTCAAAAACCCCGCGATGTAGGAGAAAGGACATCAGGATGAGATCCTTTGATGCAGCAAGCAAAGTCTGAAGCAGAGGGACGCACACTCAACCGCATCCCCTACTGATCTCTTGTATTAACGCTCAAAGAGGATGCAGCATGCGCCGAATACCTCTGAAGATCATGGTGTGCGTGTGTACCTCCAGGCAATTGAGCGCGGATCCAGTAAGAGAAATAGCTGTGCGAGAATGTCCAGGAACCCTAGTGAAGGATACTGTGAGAAGATCAATCCAACTGCTGTAAGTGACGACACAGATGCGAATGGCACGGCGAATAGGTCGTAGCACCCTCCCGAAGGCCTGAGAAGACGTCCAAAGGCAGGACAGCATGAGCTGTCAACCTGCTTTTGAAGGCCTGGATTGCAGCCACAACGTATGTACCCAGCTGACGTGCATGCAGAGGTGGCGTGACCCCGTGGCCGCCTCTTGCTGCACTATACCGCTCTTCACTGGGACCTATCAAAAGACAGACTCCTGCAGACATGGCATCGGAACTGTGGAAACCTCAAACGCGTGTACATGATTGATTAGCACCATAAATATAGGTTCGTCAGGAAGGATTGGGCTGCTCGAACGTGGCGATTGGCAAAAGCAGTCTGTACTGAGACTGCCGTTCCACGGTCTGTTGATCTTGACCGAAGCCGCTACTTCTTTCCAGCAGCCTTCTCATAGTCGCCGCCAAACTCACCATACCACCTATCCACAACCTTCTGACTCGGTCCAGCTCCAATGACGTCCTTGTCGGCCTTCCAAGCCTCAATGACATCGTTCATAAACTCCTCAACAGACAGAGCGCTCGGGTTCTTGTCCTTTTTGTTGTCGTCGGGGTCCTTTCGCTCACGATGCAAATCAGTTCCAACACTTGGTGGTGCGATCTCGATGACGCGGATGTTTGAGCTGCTTTGCTCAAGCTGGGTGCGAAGGTTGAGGGACCAGAAGTGCGTCCAGGATTTTGTGGCGTTGTAGACCTAGGCGTTGTCAGCTGCCTTGAACCTCACCTAATACTGGTGATGGTGTTGCTTACCGGATTGATGATGGACATTGGTATGTAGCCGAGCACAGATGATACGTTCATGATCACGGCACCGCTCTTCTGTTTGAAGTGCGGCAAAAGCCCAACAGCAAGATGCATCGGCCCCTGAATGTTGATGGCGATCTCCTGGTCCGCTTTTTGGGTGAACTCATCCGTAGCCATCTCGTTGACATCTAGCGGTCTCTGGACTCCCGCGTTGTTGACGATGCAGTCGAGTTCCGGGTGCTCCTTCGTGATCTTCTTGATGAAGTCTGGGATCGCTGAGATGTTGCCGGTGTCCAGGACATAGTAAGGGCAGTCCTTCATCTCCTTGGAGGCCGACTGGAGCTTTGATTCAGTGCGGCCGCAGATGATGACTTTCTTGCCCTGTGAGAGGAAGTAGTCTGACATGGCGCGACCGATGCCGCCGCCACCGCCCGTCACCAGAGCACATTGGAAGTCGAGTGTTTTGAAGGTCATGTTGCCTGTTTGGCCTGGTTCCGTCTGAATTGATTGCAAATGAAAGGGAGTTTAGTGTCTTTCGGAAGAATGGTTTTGATGAGAAGAGAGGAGAGTGTAAGTAGTTACCTACTGTTCCAAGAAGCTCTGAAGATATATCTTGTCGTTATTTAGACGTTTACCCTGTGATGCCACTCTACATACTCCGTGGATCCACTGAGTGTCGCGGTCAGAAGCTGCAGTACGTCATCAGGGACGTTTGATGGGAGGGCATACTACTGTATTTCCATGTTGAAGAAACATAAGGCTTGATCATGACTGTGGTATGAAGCTCGCCTCGAGCAAACGGATGCGACACCACAGTAGGAAGGTACGAAATGAGTCTTGGAGTGGCGGGAGTGTTGTCGAGCGAAAGGTGTCCGCCTCCGAAATTTCTATCACGTGCTACATTCACATGCTACGGCCGTTTGAGTTTCTGGGGAAGCTCGTGATGATGATGCTGTTGCCGAGCAAATGCCGTGCCTCGGCAAAGGGCAGCACTGTTTCCGAGGACCTCGACTGATCAGCTGCTAGACGACGGTCGACGAGGTGTCTTGCAGTGGTAAGAGGTGTCTTTTCGTTCTCATACCATCATCAACATCTTCTACAACTCTCCTCCTTCCTCACCGTATTAAAACACTCTCACAGCGAAGATGGCAGAACAGCTACGATACGACGGCCAGACCGTCGTGGTTACAGGCGCAGGAGGTGGACTGGGAAGACAATATGCACTCTTCTT
>JAKLLW010001873.1:0-11034 GCA_022814695.1 Neocatenulostroma microsporum | reverse complement strand
GTGCTCAACCAGAGCTTGCTCGCTTTCATTCAGCAAGAGCAGCAGGACGAGCTCGAGCGCGGCTTCAAGCTCAATTTTGACTTTCCGCAAAAGTTCGCCAACCACCTCATTGGCGCGAAGGGATCCAACATCAACCGTCTTCGCGAGGAGTTCGACGTCGACATCCAGGTGAACGAGGGCCAGTGCACGATTCAAGGTCCTGAGGCGAAAGCGAACGCCTGCAAGAAGCATATCATCGAGATGGCGAAGAAGCTGGAAGATGAGGCCACACACAACCTCAACATCCCACAACAGTACCACAGAGATCTGATCGGTCCTGGCGGTGCTCAGATCCACCGCCTGCAGGATCGCTACAATGTCCGCGTCAACTTCCCACGGAATAGGCAGGGTGAGGACGACGCTTCCGAGGTTGGTGACCGCCGCAGCCAGCAAGCACCAAACGTAGTTGTTGTTAAGGGCCCAAGCAGAGGCGCAGATGCTTGCCGTGACGAGCTGCTCAGCCTGTTGCAGTACGTCAAGGACAACAGCAATACCGCCACTGTCTCTGTCGCGCAGAGTCAGCTTCCGTCTCTGATCGGTTCTGGTGGAAAGGAGATGGAAAGCATGCGTCTTGAGACTGGTGCCAAGATCGACGTGCCGAACGCGAAGGAGGCAGCAGGTGCAGATGGACGTGCTGAGATCAAGATTACTGGCTCAAAGGAGGCCGTTGCTGCGGCTAAGAAGCTCATTCAGGAGAAGTCGAAGGTCTTTGATGATAGCATTACCCGCAACTTGGATGTTGACAGGAAGCACCACCGCATCATCATTGGCCAGCAAGGTACGTCCACTTCCACCTTATCCCTCGCAATGGCTTATGCTAATATGAACTAGGCTCTACCCTTCGTAACATCATCATGGAAGCCGGGGGCCCAGAAGAGCCTCGCCTCCACAACCGCATGGTTCGCTTCCCGAAGACTGACGCAGAGGGTAACAACATCCGTGTCGAAGGTCAACGGGCCGTTGTCGACCAGATCTGCGCTGCGATCAATGCTCTCGTGCAGCAGCAAGAGTCGCAGAAGACGGACATTGCTGAGGTCCACCCGGACAAGCACCGTCACCTGATTGGTCGTGGTGGCGAGACGAGGAGACAACTTGAGCAGCAGTTCGGCGTCTCGATCAACATTCCGCGCCAGACTGCGCCGCCCGAGGAGCGTTCGCAAGTGCGCATTGCTGGTCAGCCGGAGGCTGTCGAGAAAGCCAAGCAACACATCCTCGAGATCACCAAGGACCAAGAAGGCGAGACGGTCAATGTACCCCGCCGCTTCCACCATACTATAGCCGACAACGGCCAGTTCTTCCGTCGCCTACGGAACGACCACAAGGTCGCCGTCGACCACTCTGGTCAACGCCCGCCACCGAAGCCATCAACTCCGGCACCCAGCCGCAACGCCGGCGGCGCCATGCCCCTCATCACCGACGATCCATCCGCAAACGCTGACAACCACTCCTTTGAGATGCATGACCTCCACGCCTCAGCCGAAGATGGCGAAATCCCGTGGGTGCTTACCGGTCCTTCCCCTGAAGCTCTTGCTGCCGCTCGCGCGAAGCTGGACCGTGCGCTTCAGGAGGCTGGCAAGCAGGACACGGTGGGTTTCCTTATCCTGCCGGATCCTAGGGCTTACAGACATGTCATCGGCCCCGGCGGCAGTGAGATTAACCGGATCCGCAAGCAGACTGGCACGAAGATCAACGTCCCGAGGGACCAGAGCAAGGGCGAGGCGATCGAGATTGTTGGAGACAAGGAGGGTGTTGAGGGGGCTAGGGATGCGATCTTGGAGATTATCGCTAATAACATGTAAACGATCATCCGCGCGAACAGGCTGAGACATAGTCATCGAAGGAGAAGGAAAAGCGCTGCTGCTACTGTTATGCTCTTGCATATATCGCGATGGAGTTCAGCTGTCGCAAGAGGAACGGAGGGACTGTATGGTTTAGCGAAGCGCGGTGTTGTACGTTAGGTAGATTTCAAGGCAAAATATCAACTGTCTATGATACAAGTTCCCCGTTTGCTGTATCCCTCTCCCAGCCTGTGTACCGCCTCCAACCTCTACAAGCACAATCCCTTCCCCGAGATATTCACCCTTACCCTCGGTTGCCGAAGCTATCGCCGCCCGTCACGTGCGAATATGTATGTGGGGTATCTGTCCGAGAACGGGGGGTCTTCGGCGAGGCAGCCGACCGAAAGACGAGCAGCCCACCAACGGCAGAGCATTGAATCTTTGCTTACTGTTCGCTCCTTCTCGTACGACGACCACCTATACCGACTTCCGACTTGCGATATTGTCCCTACGACCTCTAGACAGACTTACGACACAGCACCAGACAGACATTGAAAGTAGAATACGAAAGCAAGAGATAGTGGGAAGCGGTCAATCACAATCACAATGTCGGACAGCAAAGAGCTCAGTTACTCGGACGTCTCGGAGCACACGTCGAAGAAGGACTTGTACATTGTGGTGCACGACAAGGTCTACAATGCCAGCAGCTTCGTGGATGAGCATCCGTATGTTCTAATCCTCCGAGTCAACTCCCTCTCAATCCTCGACAAGCTCCGACCCCGCCAGGCGGCTGTATAGCGGAAGCAGAATCACATGTGACAACGAGCTGACAAGAGGCTGTATACAGCGGTGGTGAAGAAGTCCTCCTAGACGTCGGCGGCCAAGACGCAACCGAAGCCTTCGAGGACGTAGGCCACAGCGACGAGGCGCGCGAGATTCTCAATGGCCTACTGATCGGCAACTTGAAGCGCGAAGTAAGTCTACCTAACACCCATACCCTTAAGTTCATACTGACGAGTGTGTTTCCAGGCCGGCGACCCCTCCCCCTCCAAACAGTCTCCTTCCTCAACCTCCGCCGCCCCAAAAGGCCCCGGCTCCACCGCAGGCCTTGGTGTCGGCGTCTACGGCCTCATCCTCGTAGGCGGCGCCCTCGCATTCTTCGCCTACCAATACTTGCAGAGCTCTGAGAACAAGTCTTAGATGGACTTGTTGGAAGCTCTCAAGCCTCCTCCTGGTTTCAAGTTCTCGGGTGGCATGCGCAGGGGCGTGGGACCTGGATTGCGGCCGGGCTTTGTGAAAGCAGGAGAAGTGGCTAAGACGGTAGCTAAGGAGATGGGGAAAGTGGTGTTGGAGGAGGTTCGGGAGGACGGCATGGACCATCATGAGGGGTTGTAGATATGGAGAGAATGGCAGAAGACGACGAAGAAGCGGATGGTATAGATCATGATGAGCTACGTGGCTTTAGCTGGCATGCAGGTAGTTCGGCGTCTACAAGTATAGCGTTATGAAGCCTACTATGGTCGTTGACAATGGTTGTTGCCGCCCAATACTTCCAGTACACGAGACTATTGCGAGTCTACGAGAGAGCTATGCCACGGACGGACGACGCTCACTCCCTTCGGAGATGCGTGCACACTATCAGGACTCTGGTGCAGGTCTTTCCAACAAATTTAATTGTTAGAACCGTCGAAAGGACAATGCGACGACCACTTCGACGTGTTGACTTTCGGAGAAGAAGGCAATGTTCGATGTCACCAAGCCTCGTACCATACTCCCTTCGAAGCAGGAACGATAGCGGCAGTAGCCCTTCAGACAGCTCCCTCGTAGTTCGCATAGCTGTCACGCACAGGCTTCACTGCCTATTCTCGGCCAAGTTCAGCCCACTCCTTCGCACAGTCGACATCCTCCCCAACGCGTTCGACACACTGTCGTCTTTACTTACACTCCCTCGCACTACACAGTACGGCGTCTCTGTCCGCCCTATCCACTCCATCCCCTCTCGGACTCTCCCATCTCCTGAACTTCCTACAGCACTACCCTCAATCAAGAACGTACAAGACTTCCAGTATCGCCAGACATGCCGGATATAGTACCTGTCTACTTCTCCTCCCTCCTACTTTCCTATACCGACATTTCTTCTAGAAGAATTTGACTGGCTCGCTGCCAGTCTCTATCACGCCATCGAGGATGGTGGTAACCCTACTCTCTTCAACCTTATCATACTAGAGGCGCAGTCCTCCTTCAACGGCATCGGTAATTCTACCAAGCACAAGCTTCCCGACCTCGCCAACCGCGCCCTTCCACTCCTCAACATTCTCTTGGCGGACATGGAGGCCAGACACATCGCGCCATCGCAGAGCCCATAGCCATATTGCCGCCCATCATCATGTCGTCAGCAAATTCGTTGAGGAGGAGGTCGTAAGGAGGTCGGAGAGGGAGTTGGAGAGTTGGTTATTTGCCGTATACTTGTTGGAGTGCGGTCACCGGTGGCACAAACAGTGAGCGGTACGCAGGGTTGGTTGTCTTGACGGTCGAGGCGGGCTGGTCGAAGTAGCCGGCGGCGGTCTTGATTTGCTAGTCGGTTGGCAGCCTGATGTCGACGGTGGCATCGCCTATGTGGTATTGGGTAAGAGCTAGGTGCCATTCGAGTGCGATTAGCGTCGTTGGCACTGTTAAGCGGTGCGGTAGTGTGTAGAGCTTCGCAGGGGGTAGAGCGATCAGGATCTTCTTGCGTATACAGCTCAAGTCGAAAAGCTGTGCGTCTGTGGGCGCCTCGTGAAGCCTAACATGGATGGTGACGGGTAAGACGTCCAAGGCGATATGCTGCAAGGTCATCTGCTGGTCGAAGATGTCTGGTATCGCTATGTCGAACGGGCCGCAGCGGATGGTAGCTGGGTATATACTCTGTGTGATCGTTACGCTCATACACAAGATTTGCTCCGAGCTGGCCTTTTGTAACCATTGCACTGATGGGAACAGCGAACGTGCCTGAAGCGCTTATTGGTTCGTTGGGTACAAGTATACTATACACTCCACCCTTTCACTCCGCCGACACCAGCGCTACCCATCCTACCTATAAAAGTCTCCAGGATCCCCTCCCACACTACTCCCACTAGCCATCCTCTGCTGAGGTTGCTGCTGCATACCCGGCGAGAAAGCCTGATACGTCTGCCCATACGGTGGGTAAGCGCTCGCATTCGCAGGGGCCATCGTGGGGCTACCAGACATTGCTGGCGGACCTGGCGGTGGCGCACTAGGTTGCTGAGGCGGGTAAGCTTGCTGAGTAGGCGTCCCATCGGCCGTTTGTGGGGAGTAGAGGGAGGTAGGTGATTCGAAGCTGTGGGTTCTTTGCCGCGAGGGCAGGCCGTCGCGATCGGTTCGCTGCGGTGGTGGTTGTTGGTATTGTTGAGGTGGTGGAGCTTGTTGTTGCTGGACGTAAGGGTCGTATTGCTGCTGCTGATGAGGCGGAGCCATGCCAGGCGGCTGTTGCTGCGCTGGAGGATAGCTATGTCTGTTGTCGATTGGGCTCTCGTAACCTCCTGTGGCGAGTTCTTGCGGGTTGCCACTATTCAGCGTGTGAATGCTATTCGGTCTGATCTGGCCTTGGAAAACGTTGGGTGGGTGTCCGGCATATGGATCACTCGGGCCGTTCGATGGTTGCGGTGGATTCGGACTAGGTTTCCGCCTGATAGCTTGCTGATCGTGTGGTGCCTGTCCTTGTTGAGGTGGCGGAGCTGATAGACCTCCGGGTATAAAGTGGAACGGCGCTGGACCGCCATTTGCAGGTTGGACTGGAGGTGGGCCATCTTGCGAAGGGTAAGGGCTACCATATCCTGGCTGCCGCCCTGGTGGCTCGGAAGGTGCAGGCGAGAAGTAGCGCTGCGGTTCTTGTTGCGATGGGAGATGTTGTTGACTTTGGGATGCGAATGGTTGCTGTGGTTGATAACCATGCGCTGATGGCGGGCCTTGCGGTGGGTAACCTTGCGGCGGCGCTTGCTGTTGCCCTCCGTAGGGCGGTTGATGCTGAGGTGGGTACATCGGTTGCGAGGTCTGGCGTGGGCGGATAGGGTATTGCTGTTGATACTGCGGCGCAGACATCGAGCTCTCGAGCATTGCCTCATAGTCACGGCGCGCTTTGATGAACTTCTCATTAAGCTGTGTGAAGTCGTCTGCCTTCATGTTAGCCTGCTGTCTGCCTTATATCAGTCTCGCATATGTGAATCTTACCCTTCTTCTGCGAGTATCTCCTGATCAACTCGATCAGTTTCGGCCTGATACCCAGCGTCTTCTGATACAGCTCCGCAATCTCTTCTTCTTCCCTCTCTCCTCTCCTCCCAGCCCCGCCAGCACCATCTCGCACGCTCAATAACGCGAGTAGCTTCTCCACGTTCTTGATCTCGCCAAAGACCTCGGCTTCCATATGCGCATCCCGCTCCAACTCCTCTTTTGTCGGATCCTGCAGCTTCTCCACGTAGTTCAGTGGGAAGATACCAGTCTGGCCATGCAGACTGCCTTTCCACCAATCTTTGTAGACGGACTCGAGGACGGTGATGATGTCGTCTTTCTTGAACGCCAACTCGCCCTGCTCTGAGGGTGCGAAGTCATACAGCGCTTTCACGCGGCTCACTGTCGCTGCCGTCGTGCCTTGCTGTGCTCCCGGCTGAGCCTGTTGCGCCGGTACCGGCTCGCTATCGTTTCGTACACCGTTCGCACTCGCTGCCACCGGACTAGCAACACCCTTCTCCTGCACACTCAATGCAAGAGCCATCTGCAGCTCCTCATCCTCCTTTCTCCGATCCTCACTAGTAATCTGCTGCTTCACCGGCTTGCTCGGCGGCATCAACCCAGGCTGCTGCATCCTCAACTTCCCATACGCCTGGTCCATAATCCCCAGCTCAGGGTTGTTCTTGAACTCCTCTGTCCACGTGCTCATCCGCTCCAGGACCTTCTGCTTAACTTGCGCATGTGTATTCCGGTCCCCAGCTAACCTCAGCAAGCTGTCTGTGAACGCCTTGCTCGCCAGCTCTCTGTGTAGCGCAGGTCCGCAGTTCTGGCTCAGCGCATTGGCAAGCTCGAGGGTGTATAGTTGTACATTCGCATTTCGGTGGGCGAGGCGACGTATGAGCGAGGCTACCGCTTGCGAAGGGCCCGAGGGGGAGGCGGAGACGCGGTCGCAGACATCGAGTATGAACTCCCAGTTCTCTGATGTGAGGTTCTCATCTGTCGCTCGGACTGTGCAGCTTCATCGTTAGCAAACATCCTTCGACCTCTCGTACTCCCGCTTGCGTTGCGCAGGCAGGCTGCAGCTTGCTTGTGGATTGATGCTGTGGACGACAACGTACCGATGGACTCATCCATAGGATTTGCTTGCGCTCGAAACATCGTGAAAGACTGTAACGATCAAAAACGAGAAAAGTGGTGAGGTGTAGAGGAAAAGAGGCAGCCTTGCACTTGAGCATGTGATTGAGTGGGCTAAGCTTGCGATTCGGCGGCGTCATCGCTTGAGCCTCAGTTCTTCAGGGTTTATCCTCCGCCACCTTTGGTACAACGCCGGAGATGTTTTACGAGACAACCATACAGCCGGTAAGGTAGCCGTTAATGGATCGCACGGCTCTCCTCAGCTACATCCGGAAGTACTGCTGCTACTGTTCCCTCATCACCGTCATACTTCGAAGACTAGTTTTCAAGGGCCTATAACAAACGCAAGGCTGGCAAACCTCTCGCTACGGGACCCACGATATCAACTTAACATGTACCCTCGCATCCAGCAGGCACGCATTTTATGCAGCTTCAGAGAGAAGTAGTGTCTGAGAGTTCACATTCTCTTGCAAAGAGCCTCTCGCATCCTTACCATAAGGGCGGGCTAAAGTTATCGGTTTTAATCACTAGATATATGCCAATGAAAGATGTCTGTCCCAGGAGCATCCAGTAGCAGTAGCAGTAGCAGCCGTACGAACGCCTCCGCTTCGCGCTTCGCGCTCTTCTTCCTAGAAACCGTCTCTTCGTGACTCCGTTCGCTGTCCCGCGCGCTCTATAGTCCATTCCATTCCTTTTGCCCCAAGCCTACATCAATCCCAAGAGCGTTCGCTCGGCGAGCGCCTGATCGTGTCCGAATTCCTAGACTTCATCGCGCCCCAAATGCCGCACGCTGGCAGAAGAAGTAGTCGCATGCGCGGTTGCTCGAAGTCTGGTGTGGTGGTGGTACAAGCCGAACGCTCAGTCATGCCCTTTGCTGAAACATATAAGAAAGCTCTCCGGAGCTGGCAAGAAGGTGTGGTGCCAGACGCCATGCAATGCCAGTTGCAGTCTAAGCGAAGTGAAGCGATCAGTTGCCCCTGTTCCGCCTCTCCTCCGCTCGTGCTAGCCGTGCGGCCTTGACGAGCGGGGCGAGGGTGGCTAAGGGCTCTGCTGTTTGTATGAAGGCGTGCTGCACATCATGTTAGCATATAGTCCGTCCACAAATCAACTCAAAGCGCCTGCTTACCTTCAATAGATCATGCGCACTAGCCCTCTTCTCCGGATCCACCTTCAGCGCAAAGTGCAAAAAGTCCTTGAACACCGGACTTAAATTGTGCTCTTCCTTGATGGCAGGTGTGCCATTCGTCGCAATCAGGTACAGCGCTCGCAGTGGCGATTCGGTCAGGTACGGTGGCTCGCCCTCAATCATCTCGATTGCCATGATACCCAAAGACCAGATATCGATCTTCCGGCCGTACTCCTTCCTCGTCACGACTTCCGGCGCCATCCAGTAGGGTGTGCCAACCATGGTCGTCCGCTTCATGTGGCTCTCGTTGATCTGCGCGCAGAAGCCGAAGTCGGTAAGCTTGATGTTGCCCTCCATGCTGAGCAGAATGTTATCAGACTTTATGTCACGATGTATCACGCCCTTGGAATGCAGGAATTGCAGTCCGTGCAACGTCTCTCGTGATACTGCCGAGATCTGGCCTTCAGACATCATGTTGAAGGTCACGACGTCGGTCAAGCTGCCTCCCTCCATGTACTCCATGACAACCCACAAGTCGCCCTTGACTAAGAAGCTGTCCATGAAGTTGACAATGTTCTTGTGCTTACTCTCCTTCATGACGATGATTTCGTTGATGATCAAGTCTTTCTTCGGCTGCTGCTCCAGGTTCATCTGCTTGATGGCTACGCACTTGTTCGTGCCGACTTCGAAGGCTGTGTAAACGCCACCTGATGCACCCTGGCCAATCTTGACCAGGTTCCGGTATTTCTTTGTCGGGTCTGCCGCGTTACATATGGCCTGTAGCTTTGGAATGATCTCGGCGTTCGTTATTGACTGTCGTGGTCTCTGCCTTGGTCGAGGTGCTGGACCTACACTCGGTGCATGGCCTGCCTGTTGCATTTGCCTCGGGTCTGGCATTGGTGGATATTGCTGCGGTTGCTGCTGTGGAGCATTGTTAGGTTGCTTCTGCGAATGTGACCGCTCCACAGACTGCTGCTTAAGCGCTTGTTGAGCGGCCCTCATCGCCTGTTCCTGCTGTGCTTGGTATTGCTGAGGAGAGTTGACCGGTGACTGGTTCTGGTATTGCTGAGTGGGTCCAGTGTTGGCTCGACTCCGGCTTTGTGAGCTGTTGGGAGAGGAAGACTCGCTGGTGGCAGTCGGCGGCGCGTACCTGACCGGCGGTAGGTCATTGTCAGTACCAGCACGTTCTCGCTGTTGGCCGGGTACGGGTGGTGCAGCTCTTTGTGGCATCATGTTCTGCTGTCCAGGTGCTTTCGGCGCTGGGCGCATTGGCAGCAGATTGCCATTGGTTTGTGGGCTGACAGGCGTGCTGAGACCAAGTCCTTGCATGCCTTTGGGTACTGGTGGAGGCGCTCTTGGGTTCTCGAAGCTCTCGCCTTCATTCTTGGGGAAGCGCGGGCTGGCCGGTGGGCTCATCATTTGGCCATATCCGCCCGGACTGAGACCACCGGGTGACATAGCTTGAGGCGCCAGCTGCATCGACTGAGGGCTATCCGCTGCGTGCGCATGGTCAAACTTGTGGTATGTCCAGTCATCGCTACCTTTCTCATTGTTCTCGTTGTAGAAGGTAACGACGTCTATGATGGCTTGCGGATGCTTCTTCTGTTCTTGCTCGGTGATGCCATTGGCTTGTAGCGTCCGCTGCCACTCCTTGGGTAGACCCTATCATCCCGTCAGCGAGTGCTCATAGATGATGCTACAATGTGCCCAATGCGGAGCCATGCCCACGCGGATACACCCGCCGTTCGCGTTTCGAATGTTTCGAGGTTGGTGAGGTAGGCAAGCGCGACCAGAACCTCGTGTTCTACGCGGAACTTCACATGTGACAAATTTTGGGAGACTCACCGTGAACTCGCCAGTTTCCTGGTCATATCCCACATGCGTCACGTGCACAGGATTCTCCGGTGCCGATATAGCAGGCCTTCTCGGCGAAGACAGATTGAAGAAGCTCGAAAAGCCGCTCTTCTTCTTCAGCACCTTATTCTCCTTCGCCTCATCACTGTATCTCTGCCTGGGACTGCTCAACCCACTCAAATTACTCCTCGCCGGCGGTATGTCCTCCATCTTTCTCCCTGTAGCGGCTACGCTCTGGGCAAGCGTTACACCCGGGTTTGCAGGCGCAAGCAGGTTTCTGCCGGTGTTGTAGTCTTCCACCTTGAAGCTTTGTCGTGAGCGGGATGCCTCTGATAATCGCGAAAGGGTCGGTTGTGCCTGAGCAGATTGAGGTTGCGCAGAGTGTGGGTCTGTGGAGTAAGGGACGGCGTTGAAGCTGTCGAAGAGTGCGGCGCTGTCGAATCGCTGTCCCAGCAGATCTGAAGAGGACTTCTCCGTCACAGAGTACCGTGGGTGATAGTTGGCGCCGTGAGCCTTGCTGTTCTGTGTGCTAGCCCAATTGGCGTCGAGCGTCGGGCTGCGATTGTGCACTGGCGATGGCGCTTGTGCACTGTAGTGATTGCGAATCGGGGCCGAGGGAGCTCGTCGGAGGATATGCTGGTCGTCTGGGCGTGGAATCGTGTTCGCCTGCTGTACTGACGGCGGTGCTTTCTTCGTAAGGCGTCGTCTATCGTCGGTATGGGCTTCGCTCATGGTTGCCCGTCCAGGGCTCCGGTGTAATGCTTGTTGGATGGATGCTCGGCTACACTTGCATTGTCCGAACCATCAGGAAACAGGTTCATCAAAGGAGCACCGATGAAGTGGGCAGCGCGCTTGGTAGCAAAACGTGACAGTTACGCG
>JAKLLW010001872.1:0-11037 GCA_022814695.1 Neocatenulostroma microsporum | reverse complement strand
TAGCCTTCGTACTACCTTTAGCGTACTTACCTATTATAGTACGATTACCGAAGATAGTATTATACTTATTAACGTAGGGTATAGGAGTATACTATAATAGCTTCGTATTCTTATATAATGTCTTAGAGAGATAGTCCTACTAGACTAGATCGTCTACCTTAATAGAGCTATCTTACGTATTAATACCGAAACTAGACTCTATCTTAAGCGCTAAGAAGATAACGTAGAGGTTCTTATAGTAAGTAAGCTTCGTCTAGATATACGACTAAGTAAGATCGTTATAGCTAAAGATACTATTTACCTTTATAATAACCTTATCCTTCGTAGGATTTTTTAAGGTCTTATCGTAGTACTAGTTAAGCTAAATCTACTTCTAGATCTTATATAAGATAATACCCTTCTTCTCTTTATTCTATAAAAGACGCTTCGCTTAAGAACTCTAAGACTACGACTACTACTTCTAAGTACCCTATAGTTGTAGTTACTAGATAGATAGTAGTATAGTCTCGTCTTCTTACTAGATTTAGGACTCTTAGAGAGAGTATTACGTTTACTATTAGAACTCTTAGAGCTAAGGGTCGACAATAGTATCGCTACTATCGCCGCTATCGTCTAGCTACTATTAGAAGTCCTAATAGTACTAGTAGGAGTACTAGAAGTAGTCTCTAAGGTAATAAGGCTATATACTACTACTATATACCGAGTTAGGGTTTAGATATTAAGCTATAGTCTTCGAAAATTTATAGTAAGTCTACTAGCGTATCGAATTTAGTAATTTATATATTAGATAAAAGCGCTTAATAGGTTCTTTTTTTCTACTATAGCCGCCCTCTTTATACCGATAATTCTTAATAAGTTAATGTCGCTTAAAGCTATAGTAGCGAACTCCGAAGCCTCGTTAGAGGTTCAAATCTAATAGCTGACGTTAGCGCGGCCCGTGCGTAAGCGGTGTTCTTCCCGAAACTAACGATTCTTACTAGTTGCAACTAGACGACAAGGTACTAACAGCGACTACGGAACCTTATAAGCTCGCTACGAGATTGGAGAGCCAACTCGTACGACAATTGAGCTCCTTAAGCCTTAACGCGCGATATCACGGCAACCTCACGGCAACCTAAAGGCAAAAGCAAATTGTAACCGGACAGGGCCTAAGAGAGCAGCAAATCTTGCAGTCTGATAGAGGAGCGTCGGTGTTCAGGTGTTCGAGGCCAGCTTTGAACCGATACCTGTTGGTAACATTCTACAGACCATGTCCCGAAACGCGCCTAGGTGTCATCTTTCACACGACGTATCTTAGCATCCTCAGTAAAGCACACGAAATGGTGGGAACCACGAGTACACCGCGAGGCATCCGTGCTACCACCAAGAGATCCAAGCCAGAGTCCAGCGACCTTGCGAAGGCAGATCCTGCACACCACCCGTGGACGCTGACAACTCACATTTTTACCAAATTGATCGCCATAGGTGTGCTTGCCTGTGCGGTCGGATTCGGAGCTTCTCAGCAGACTTTCGTCCTCGAAAATGCACATGTGTTCGGTCAGACAATCGACCCTGATCTACAGCTAGCTTTCCTTGGCCTGATCAACAAGATTCTTGATCTTCTAGTCACTAAGTCCCTTGAGGTTACCGCGAGCGTTCTGGTCACGCCATGGATGACTACGAGTTCGTGGAGCTTCTCCGGGAAAGGACCACCTTCGGGAGCTAGGGTAGCAGACTTCGACCTGAAGGATGAGCTTACGAAGCCTTGGGCGTCTATTGTTGCGTTTTGTAAGAGGTGGTCTTTCGCTGGGTGGAGGAAGGCTGGGTGGATCAGGCTGCTCCTTACGCTGGCAACATCTGTGTGTGTACTGCTACAGGGCCTTGCTGTCAATACACTCGGTGTACCGAAAGCGAGATGGTCGCCAAGGCCGTCTGCGCCGATAGCTGTCCAACACCCAATCGCTCAGCTACACGGCCTTGACTGGATGGGATTCTGGGGCCGGTCGTTCAATCTTGTTGGCGGGGGTGACATATCATGGGATGTGGCCGACGGCTTCGTCGTGAGCTCAGCCAACCTTGCATTCGAGCAATTCGTGAGCCAGATGACAGTAACACCGTACGGCTGGCAACAGATCACCTTCGATGTGCCTGGCCAGTTTGCTGCGCTCGATACGACACATGCTAGCTCAGAGAGTCGTGGCCTTGCGGTACAGAGTCAGATGGTTGTGGACACATTCAACTGGTTGCAGGCACATGGATCTCGGGATGCCCGCCGTGCAATAGGCTGGACTGGCTTGTTGAAGATGGCCACACCTTCTGCACTGGTAAGCTGCAACGCACTCCGAGGTAGTGCTCTTGGAACCTCTGGCGCCGCCAGCATTATCGTCAACACTACCATCAATACAGACAGCCCATACCCCAGCTTTACCGTCGACCTACTTCCACAGTCCAGCTTCGACTTTCTCGGTCTATCTTGTGAAGTCGTGTTCCAACGCTTGCTCTTCCCCGCGAGGGTATGGATTGTTGATGGGCAGTCGACAGCTGACCTTTCTGTGAATGACTACGGCACAACATATGACACGGATGCTCCGGTTCTGATCTCACAGCCAGCAGATACAGATGTTGCACTCGCTCTGGCAATACAGATACGGGCTACGACCGCTCGCATGGAGACATTGATCAACGGTCTGAATTGCGCTCAGTACATGGTGGCAGCAGCCCGGAACCTCAAGACTGCGCGGACCGAGTATGGTTCGGATGCCGAAGCAATAGCACCAGTACTGTCTTTGCTTGCCACCCGCTTGTTGTCTGTAGCCGCTTGGAACGTCTCATACAGCGAGGCGCAGCAAGTCACTTCTTCGCCAATTAGATGGGAGTTGTTTGGCTCGGGCCCGCGCCTACCTTGGGAATGGGTGACCGTGACCGTGATCGGGGTGCTGATATTGGCACTGCTCGCGAGCCTGTCCTTGTCCCTTTGGTTCCGCATCGTGCCCGGCGAGTGGCTCGAAGCAGGTGGGATGCTCGTTGCCGCCAATTCTTCGCATATCCACGCTCTCAAGCATGCTTTGGACGAACCCAAGGAGGTATTGGAAATGATGCCATTCGTCCTGCAGGAGAAGGGTATCGGGAATGACACTGTTGAGATTGTGCGGGCTAGAGTATCAGGCGGCGTGGTAGACTTTCGTGCCATCTATCACTGGGTACGATAGCATATCTATGCGTGCAGTCAACCCCTAGTCTCCTGAGCAGTAGGGAACGTACACAATACGGTTGCGCTGCTGTAAAGGCTGGCGGCGCACCGGAGCCTGCATTGGGTGCTGGAGCTGGACCTGCGTTGGCTCTCGGGTCTACTCAAAGTACTGGTGCTGCAGCAGCAGAGTGCGGTAGTATTGCAGGTAGATCTCAACAGACAGCGGCCGGAGAGCCTTCCTCTCTGGCTCAACGTGCATGCTCCAGCTCACTGTAGCACTCATTCCTAGTCAAAGCCTCGGGCTGGGTTTTCAGGACGGGGTCACTCATGGTCCGTTCCAGTCTACTGTATGTTCTGCTCTGTCGTGAAGACCCTTATCATGATCGGGGACAAAGATCTCCCTGGCCGATAAAGTAGGGTGTCTTCCGTGGCATGTACGCCCTTCTCACCGCTTTATCTCCTTTCAACTTCGGGTGTTCCGGTCAGTAGAGTGACCCATTGCGACCGATGTTCTTCAGCTGTTTTCGACTCGCATGTATGTTCGAGAAGTCGAGTCTCTTTCACATTCAACAATGTCGGTCAATTTTCCTCAAACTCACCATGATTTAGCAGACCATTGCCCTCTTGCACTCCTTCCAGCGGCGATGAGTGTACGCCGATCTTCAGCTGGTTGTCGCAACTTGGAGTGATCCAGTTGCTTAACCCAAACCCTAACCCGAAGGTCGAAGATCGTCGATATCAATTATCAAGATTTCAGATCCCTGCTCACACTGCAGGAAGCTAACGTACCCCACGTTGCTCTCCCGCGACGCCGCAACTCTATCTCATAGCCAAGCTTTCCAGATCTGGAACAGAAGGAGCGAAGATGTGCTGGAAGACGGTCGCAAACGACCTCCGCGAGCACATATTCTCGCCATTGCTTCTTCGGCAACTCGAAAGACTCAGCGAAAACGGTATCATCACCTCGGGCGGTTAATTGCAGTACTGGATAGCTCGCATTCACGACTCAGTGCCATAGGCGCGCCTATTCTGCAGCTCTAGCTCCATAATGCGACCATGTCGAACTCACATACACCTCGACTCGACCAGCACAACGGCATAGTGCAGCAATGGACGTACGGCAACCTCTCACCACGCTCCCGCCCACATTCGCCAAGCTACAATGGGAACGGCAACGGCAATGGCGCAGTCAATGGCCGGTCCCATCGCACCTCTCAGCCTGTCCATACACCAGTGACACCGCCTACAACAGATGACGACGAGCGCCTATGGCGGGACCAAGAGCTGAACGCGAAGATTATGCACAACGTGGAGGAGCACGGTATCACCAGACCGAAGGGGCATAAAGTCTCCTTCCACTACAACAGCCAGGTCGAAGACATGCATTTCGGTAAGACGCATCCCATGAAGCCTTGGCGGCTGACCCTCACGAAACACTTGGTTTTGGGATATGGTCTCCAATACGCCATGGACACATACGAAGCTATGCCTGCAGGCAAGGATCAAGTGCGGAAGTTCCACGATCCAGACTATGTCGACTTCCTTGCAGAAGTAAGCCCGCAGACATTCCCACGCTTATGTGAGGATCCGCGGTATGCATCGCACATACCGCCGAAGCACGACCACGACACCGTCGATCTGGGTCCTTTCAACCTTAGTACGAGTCCGGGCGCAGATTGTCCCGTCTTTGACGGCATGTCCACGTACTTGTTCCTGTATACTGGGGCAACGCTCGAGGCCACGAATCAGCTCACGAGCGGCCAGAGCGATATCGCTATCAACTGGTCCGGAGGGCTACATCATGCTCACAAGTCAGAGGCTTCTGGCTTCTGCTATATCAACGACATTGTGCTTGCTATTCTGGATATGCTGCGCGTATATCCACGAGTACTGTACATCGACATTGACGTGCACCATGGCGACGGGGTGGAGGAGGCATTCCAGCGGCAGCCTAGGGTCATGACACTGTCTTACCACAGATATGGCCCATACGACGAGACGGGCCATAAGTTCTTCCCAGGCACAGGCGACGTCACAGATGTCGGGCTCAAAGGCACGGTAGGCGAGCATTTCGCCTTGAACGTGCCTATACCGAGCGGCATAGACGACAAGCAATACAAGTACCTCTTCGAAAACGTCACAAGACGTACCATTGAAGCATTCAAGCCCTCCGCGATTGTCCTGCAATGCGGCGCAGATAGCTTGGGAGGCGACAGGCTAGGCCAGTTCAACATCAACATCAAGCAGCACGGCCAATGCGTGGAGTTTGTGAAGAAGCAGGGAGTACCCCTTCTCATCCTCGGAGGCGGCGGCTACACTGCTCGCAATGTCGCACGCGCCTGGTGTCACGAGACGGCGCTAGCGACAGGCAATGGCGACAATCTCCCGGACAAGATCCCCTTGGACATCGTCCCGCGGCCGCAAGCTTTCAGTGGGCGAGCGCACGGAGAGGGCAAGTTGTTCCCGGCGTTTCAGAGGTTGCATAAAAACGACTGCTCGATGGCGGATTTGGAGTTCATGGTGAAGAAGCTGGAGTTTGAATTGAGGTATGTGCAGGGTTCGCCGTGGGTGAAGCTCGATCAGCTGCCGACGGAGTCTGCGATGAAGAAAATTGTGGATGCGGTCGATGAGGAGATGAAGCCTGGGAAGGCGGAGAGGGATCGGAAGTGGAGAGAACGGAATCCGGCTGGGAGGGGAGAGCTGAGGTGATGTCTTGATGTGCTGCGGACGTGGTGGGGAATCATTGTTGGCCTAGCGAGGTGTTCGGCGTTCGTTGCAGGGATGTATGGATATTCTGACCTAGCACGCATGCTTTGGGGTCTTTCATACCAGGCAGCATTGCTTATACGCTGTCGGATAAATGCGCAAGCTCTTTAGACGAACTCGCAGTCGCGGAGGCATCCGTATGGGCTGCTCCTAGTTTGCAGAAGCACGTGCGTTGGTGGAATGCAGAGCACGCCAAGGTGCACTGTCACTACTGAGTGTCGCTTGCATACGCACCTGCTGCTCTAGAACACCCGGAACATCCCACGTCTTTCGCCTGCCTGACGTGGCTGTGCATGCAGCTAGCTCCAGCCTCACGCCAACGAACGTCCCGCCTTCCGGTGAGGACATACACCTGCAGGCAGCGAGACATGCATCTTTAACCTCCGCTTTACCGCTGCTGCCTCTCGCGCCCGGAGTGATTCATACATAGCCTTCACGCCTGAGACTTGAATGAGACCCACATACAGCAGCCTGAACCGGACACCGCCGACAACATAAGACCTCCGCATCACCCACTTCACTCTTAATCTGGGATCTCATCTTCCATGAGCCATCTAGACGCTTTAGTACCACCGGACGAGCTCATTTTCTTCGAGGGAGATTACGAAGAAGACGACGAAGAACGACTCCGGCGGCTCAGACTATTCCAACAGATACGGCAGCAACGTGAACATATCAGCCGCCAGCGGCGCCGGAGAAGGATGGCTCGACGCAGCGATGACTCCTCTGATGAGTCGGAGACAGACCAGCTGGCTACGCAACTCAACGGCAAGGCAAAGCTGACTCCGGATGCCAGTAGCACACCGTCCGAGGAGAAGGCAAAGGAGGAGAAGCTTGTCAAGCTTGACTCAAGCGAGATCGGTATGTCTGTAGGGTTTAAGAATCTCTACAGCGGCAAAGAAGACAAGCGCGGCCGCTTTCAGTGGCAGACTACTGCTCCTGAGGATCTGGGCAAGCCTGCTGAGGACGCCGAAAGCGAGAAGTGGGCTATCATTGTTCGACATGTGAAGACCTACAACGACCCCAAGAAGGTACTCAGCGTGCACAGTATCGCGGTCCAGTCACCGCTGCTGAAAGAGCTACTCAAGAATGTGCTTGCTGGCTACCCTGGTGTCACCGTAGGCTTGAAGCGCCTGGAGTTCTCGGGACGGTTTGAGCCGCTCATCCACCGCTGGCCAGAACTGACGGCGGCTATCGAGAAGCTGAGACAGAAGAAGAATGACCCAACCAACGACGACAAGGCCGAGGATCGCCTCAAACACGCCGAGCTGTTGCAGGATCTGCTCGCCAAGGAGTTCAAGGAGACGATCGACTCCTCCACTGACCTCAAGAGCCAAGGTGTCATGACCTACGAGCATCTCTGGACGCTATTTCAGCCTGGCTCATTCGTCTTCAGCAAGCAGCAGAGCCAGGACCGTATCTTCAGACTCCACTCGTCGAAATATGGACAGGATCGCAATGGCAACCCAGTATACTGGCTCACATGTCAGTATGTCGACTACGATGGCTCGCGTTGGGGCACGAACAAGCTCAATGTCTGCATACCGGCCTACGAAGGCACGAGACCGATCACAAACTTGCCGTCACTCCCGCTCGACTTCCATGGTGACAAGGAGCCGCTGAAAGCTCGCCTGATCGAGCGAGGTGGGAAGATCGAGGCTCTTGCCGGCTCGCACTACCGCGCCTACAACGGTATCGGGTGGCGGACAGGTAACATGGGCGTGAAGGAGAAGTACAGCGTGAAAGGTCGTGTAGTCATCGACACCCATGGCTGGAATCGCTTCAACCCCAACATGTCCGTCTTCGTGACGGCGCTGCACGTCAAAGATACCCCGACGGCGGCTGGTATCGGAGGTGGGAGCCCGGCTATGGGAGACTACGGCGGCGAGGACGAGTATGACGAGGGCTATGATGACGATGATGGTGGCATGCCTGTCGATGGGTTCTTTGCGGACGAGGAAGACGAGGAGAGTAAGCGGGTGGCCCTGACGGATGAGCAGAAGATGATCTGCACGCCATTGGTGCGCGGTTACGCTTTGGAGGAGAAACTGTGGTTGAACTTCTTCGTCAACGCCGTGCATGATATCGATTTCAGCAACCGAGCATTCGACAGCCTAGTCTTGCCGAAGAATCAGAAGGAGCTGATTCTGGGGTTCACGGCGACACAGCAAAGCTACCGCAGCCAATTTGACGATGTCATCGAAGGCAAAGGCAGAGGCATAATACTGCTTTTGTGTGGGCCACCGGGTGTCGGGAAGACCCTCACGGCAGAGTCAGTGGCTGAGGAGATGAAGGTGCCGCTCTACATGATGTCGGCTGGCGACTTGGGCCTGGATCCCAGGCACGTCGAGTCGAAGCTGCAAGGCATCTTGGACATGTGTACACGATGGAACGCCATACTTCTACTCGACGAGGCCGATGTATTTCTGGAGGAGCGTAGTTTACATGAGCTCGAGCGGAATAAGCTCGTCTCCATCTTCCTGCGGGTACTGGAGTACTACGAGGGCATAATGTTCCTCACCACGAACAGGTAAGCAGAGACTCCCCTGGCGGCCTCCAAAGATACTTGCTAACAACGTGCGCAGGGTGCAGACTTTCGACGCAGCATTTCAGAGTAGAATCCACATCAGTCTGGAGTACCACGAGCTGGATACCAAGAGCCGCAACACGGTGTGGCAAAACTTCCTCAAGCAACATGATGTCGCCCAGGCCGCTGCCCGCGAGCGTCCGGCCAAAGCACTCATCTCTGCAGCGAAGCCTCAGCAGATCAGCCACGGCCATCCGACCTCCGGAGTGAATGGCGAAGTCGCAGAAGCGGAGAAAGAAGCGCAAGAGCTCCACCATAAGCGCACACTACCGCACGAGATCTCAGACAAAGATCTCGACCGTCTCTGCAGCCTCAACATGAACGGGCGGCAGATCAAGAACATTCTCAAGACTGCGCAGCTACTGGCGAGCAAGCGAGGCGAAGGGCTGTGCTACGAGCACATACAGACGGTGATGGAGGTCACGCAGCATTTGCACTCCCAGACGCAGGAGAGCGAGAGGGCTAAGGCCAGCTTCTTCTACTGATACCGCCGGTTCGATGGGAAAGAACAAGGGCCGCTTGGAGAGGCGTATTGGAAGCATAGCGAGTGGAGATTCAGGGACGGAAGCGCTGCACGATATCACGACGAGCGCACTCAGGGCATTGTAATTGGGCGCATAGGATCACGGTCAGGTTCGAGCGTGTGCATAGCGGATCACAGGGAGAAACTAGCATAGCATGAACATTGGCAGTCAGCGTCCGTTGTCTCGGTTGGTGCCCAGCTACTCCGACAACAAGAACGTCCCCAAGTCCCTGACATAAGCCTCCGTCTCCTCCAACATCGGCATATGACTGCTCAAGGCATACCTCACCCACTTAACCCTACAACTCGGGTTCGTGAAGTAAGCGCTACAAGTCTCGTCCTGCGCCTCATCGTAGTACCCATTGATCACCAGCATGCCACCCGGACAAGTTTCCTTAGTAACTTCCTTCAACCCCTCCCTGATGTCCCACTTCTTCAAGTTGCCTATCACGCTGAACTCAGAAGGGCCATTCATGGTGTAGTACACTCCACTTGGGTCTTCTGCTAGATACCCCAATGTGACGTTGGCTTCGTCTGGGAAGGGAACGACACGGCAGACGTGCCGCTCGTAGTAGACCATGGCGGCGTTTTCGTACTCCTTTGTCTCTGTTTTGCCCTCTCGCTCGCAGCGATCGAGAATCTCTTGGATGTCCTTTGGTAAGGCTTTCCGAAGCTTGTTCGCGACCTCGACCCATGTAATCATATCTGCTGGGGAGTCTGATATGATCATCTTCCGCATGTTCTTCGGCTGACGTTCGATAGCGTACTGGCCGCCTAACATACCACCCCAGCTCTGACCTAGATAATCGAACTCCTTGATTCCGAGGTGTGACCGCAGGTTCTCGAACTCATCCATGAACAGCTGAGGGAACCAAAAGCTATCATCGCCCTTCTTGCCCTTGAAATGCGTGCTCTTGCCGCAGCCGATCTGGTCGTACATTACGACAGGTATCTTGTAGTCCTCCCATAGTAGCGATATGGGTAGGAGGTAGTTATGACCTGCTCCTGGCCCGCCATGAACGCAGATGAGAGGGGTGTGCTTGGCGGTGCTGAGGTCGCCCCAGACCCAGTACGCTGTCTCGCCCTTGAGACCCGTCTTTGGGTAGGAGAAGCGTGCTGTGCCTGACTTCGTAGGCTTTGGGTAGGGTCGTTCCTGGCCTGGTGGCTTGGGCGAAGGGCCGGCGGCGGACGTCGTCATGGTAGGCGGTGGTCCGTTAGGCATTGGTGGAGTGGAAGTGAGTGGTAGTTTGTCGTGCTTACTGAGGAAAAGAAGGCAAGGAGAGGAGGAGCAAGTAGAGAGGAGGATCAGAGAGCTGGCATTGGCGTCTTACCAAAACCTACCTTCAGCTCCATGCCGGACGCTATGCGCGATGAGGAAGGTGGGAGATGACCAGGATTCTGGCTAGCCGTATGACTTTCCGGAAGGGGCAGTTGCGCGCACATAGTACTGTAAGCCGCCGCTGTCTTGCCACAGAGTGTGTACTTGAGATCTGTGCAATGATGGTACATGAGTCCCAAGAATGAGTGGATGAATGGTGAGTGATAGCTTTCATGAGAAGCGGCGGGGTACGGGATTAGGCTGTCTTATGTCCGTACGTGTAGATCGCCATGGATATGGACGGCGGCATGTCCTCCGTAGGATTGATCTTCATGTCGCGGCCATAGCGTATGTATAGCTGTACTCTGGGAGCCTGCTTCCCTCCAATTGGGACTTCTCGCATGCTCGTAGTCCAAGTCATCGAAGCCGTGTTGAACCTGCATCGTCACCCTAGCCGACCATATCCGCCGACCAAGGTCCGTCGTATCAAATCAAGCGTCCTTTTCCTGTCTTGGAGAACGACTCTATGGCCTCTCTTCAGCAGCAGCACCACCATCAGCCGCGACAGATCTGTTGGCCTCTTCTGCGCTTTCCTTTGTCCGCCCGAGCGGCAGCTTGCCGTCGAGATCATCGCTCTTCGAGAGAGCTTCCTCTTGTCCGCTGAGTAAGGTATG
>JAKLLW010001871.1:0-11041 GCA_022814695.1 Neocatenulostroma microsporum | reverse complement strand
GATACAGCATCATGGTGCCGGTGTGGTGGTAGCTTGTTGGCAGTCCATCTGTGAGTGGCCGTATGTTTCAACATAAGCCACCTTCTAGAAGACTAGAAGCTCACTTACCAACTCTTGCACTCCATAACTAAGGCAGGTTACAAATAGCTGGTCAAATACTTCTTGCTACGGCAGCGCAACCTTGTTTTCCTGGCACAACATGGCGCCCGTGTAATGGTGGAGGCAGGTGGTAAGCTTCATCATTCTGAACCCGTAGGTAACATGCTTGCTTTGACATGGGGCACTCCTTCGAGTCCCAGGCCTCCTTCGCCAGCTTCTTCACAGATGCGTTTCCGCCCTCCGAACAGCCGCTTCAAATGACAGGCGACACCCTGCAGTATGGCAAGATGGAACAGCATCGTGGCGCCGCTGTGGTGGTAGCTTGTAAACAAGGCTGTTTGAGTGGACGCATATTTCTACCCCAGCCGTATCATAGAAGCCCGATTACTCGAGACTTCCACTGCAGCCTTGTTAATGCCCTACATAGCTTGCAGTCGGCGCCGCCGTGGCGGTAGCTTTCATGTGGCTCGTCTGGCGGTGGCAGCATGTAAGCTAATTGTCTGAATGGACATATATTTCATCTTAGGCAATGTTCTGGAAGCTTAGCTTACCATACCGCCTTCTCCAATCTGCTCAATGCCACGCACGGCACGCAGCTTACCGTTGAGGCAGCCCAGACATCAAAGAATTCTCTACCTCAGCTCTAGCTATGCCGCTCCTCCGGGCGCGAAACCACGACTTCAAATTGCCAGCCGACCAACCCGCATCCTCACTAGCCTAACTTCTTGATGTAAATCACCCTGCCGCCCACCGCGAGCTGTTGCTTGCCCTTGGCTTGCCGTCGATATCTAGCGGCCTCGCTCCACACATCCACGGCTTCGCCAATAGATGTTGCGACCTGCGGGCTCTGGGACCTGAGGTGAAACGACATAGCAGGATAGCATTGTGACATGCATAGCGTCGTTAGTCGCTGAATGATGCTGTCCAGGCACTCTCGTCCGCAACGCATTCTATCGCAACTTTCTCCGTCCCGAGTACCTTGACAGTCCCCAGTCTAGTAGCTGAGCAGTAGCATGGCTCGCAGACAGATCATTCAACGTTTCGCATGAGCGTTGTAGTCTCCGGAGCTTCGCAGCTGTATGCAACGATGTCCAGACGAGTCACCACCGTGGTGTCGTCGTCGATGTAACCCGTTCACTTTCGCGTTCAGTGGGCGAGGGCGGTGAATCAGATCGTTCCGGTACTGCTCACTTCACGACTCCCTGCCCCCCGTATTCCTCAACACCATCCACCCCCTGCAATGCTCCCGCAAGCTGATCCACATACACCCTTCCCACCTCGTCCACACTGGGCACTGGCTCAACACCTTGACCTGCCAGACTAGTCGTCCCCTTTCCTTCAAGCCCACAAGCCACGATCCTACTGAACCATCCAAGCTCCGTGCTCACGTTCAGTCCGATGCCATGGGACGTAATATTCCTGCGTAAATGCACTCCTAGTGCACAAATCTTATTCTGCTCATTGACCCACACTCCGGGGTTGTCTGTCCTCATCGCCTTGACACCGTAGTGCTCACACGTATCAATAACAGTCTGCTCCAGCAAGCTCACATAACACCTCGGCGTCAAACCATGTCGCCGCAGATCCAGAATAGGGTAAGCAACAAGTTGTCCCGGCCCATGGAAAGTCGTCTGACCTCCTCTCAATGCCTCTTCAAAGGATGCTTCACCCCATGGTGTAGACTCAGTCAAGTACTTCTTCTGTGCGTCTGAGACGGAACCGACTTCTCGCCGACCACAGGTATAGACTGGATGGAATTGCGCACTTATCACCGTTGGTGCTGGTTGAGAGGTGGATGAGGGGTTAGCTTTGTGTGCGAGGAAAGCGGAGACGAGCCGATTCTGGAGAGTGGAGGCGTGGGTGTAAGGGGTTAGGTGTGGGAGGTGGATGTGGCGGAGGAGCATTATATAGACTAGGATGTCAATAGAGGTGAGAAGAGGGATGAGGGAGAGTGTCACATGTCAGAGATCGATACATGCACCCCAGATTCTGCAGGTACGCGATCTGGGACCCGCAATTCGCGTGACTAGATTGAAGCTTGGACTTTCTCGAAGTCTGGCCCATCCAAGCCATCTTCTTCTTCCTCTTCTTCTCAATACACTACATACTCCACAATGGCATAGCGATACCTGATAGATCGTGTCATAGCAGTCCACAGTATCACATACATCATGGCAGACACCACGAGCCCACCACCAAATAAACCCAACCGCGATCCCAAGCGCAAGCACCGCGTCTCCAAACCCGGCCACAAGAAGCTCCAGAAGCTCCCGTCAACAGCATCAGTCCACAAACGCCCATTACTACACCCAGCGATCTCATCACCCTATGCAGGAGCAAGCCAACCCAAAATCGTCTACGTTTCCGCCAAAACACCTTTCCTTTCTGTCGTTAAGAGGGTAGAGAAGCTTCTCCACCTAGCAGACAAGAGGCTAGTACAATCCGCGACCACCCTTACCAAGCAAGAAAAAGCCCACTCAGGCGGGAAGAGGAGAAGAGGTGACGGAGACGACATCCTCGATATCGCCAAACAAGTCGAGCGGCAGAAGGCTGCGAAGAAACGGAAAACTTCTACGGGCATAGGCGGTATCAGTGAGGGTGAAGAGGATGAAGGCGTAACAGAAGAAGTTCTGATCAAAGCTACGGGTAAAGCTATAACGAAGTGCCTAGAGCTCGGATTGTGGTTCCAGCAGAGAGAGGAGCAGTATATGGTTCGGTTGAGGACGGGTAGTGTGGGGGCTATTGACGATGTTGAGCTCAAGGAGGAGGAGGGTGGTGGGATGGAGGGTGTGGATGAGACGGAGGGAGGAGATGCGGCTCCTGGGGCTGCGGGAGATGGGTTGGGGGCTGATGGCGTGTCCGGCGTAGTCAATACTGGGGAGGCGAGCTCGTTGCAATTAGGGCAGGGTAAGGAAGCCATGAGCAGAGAGCCAGTGAGAGATGGCAAGGCTGCTGAGGCAGAGAAGGAGCCGATTCCGGAGACGAGGATACGGTATGTGAGCTCGCTGGAAGTCGCCGTGAGCCTGCGGTAGCTATTTCTGATCGGGATGCTGGACGGTTAAGACATGCTATCATGATGAGATGAGAAAGGGCGAATGCATTGCTATATAATTATGATAGATACCCCTTGCTGCGCTGCTTGTATTTCTATATACCGTACGAGGGAGGACTTCAACAATATGTCCAACCCATCTTACGGAATCACATCAGTATGCTTCACCACTCAATGTCTCGCCGGCGTCTTTCCGCCTCGGTCATGTACTTCATCTTCACCACATGGTACTTTCCCGATCGGCCCCACCTTAGCACGTGCCACGTGCCTACCACGATAGCGCTAGCGTGGCGGGGTCGATTTTCGCTTCCGACGCCCTCGCGGTCTAGAAACACTGTACACACACTTCTACTCAACCAACCTTGCGACTAACATCACCACTCCCTCTTCGCTCACGTCCGGCGCATCCTACTCGAAGACCTTGACCCATTGCACATGACCCATTGAGTGAGATCAGCAACAACAGGATTTCGGCACAATGCAGCGCGTGGAACCCCGACCAGAACCGCCACAATCGCAGGCGCAAAGTCAAGAGCAAGGTGCAGGGTCAAAGCAATGGAACATCCCTACAGGCTTTGCGAGTACAGGCGCGAACCCGCATACGCAGAGTTTTGAGGAGATCTATGGCGTTCCGGAGAACTTTTTGGAGATTGAGGTAGACGTCCCCATACCGCAGGAGGCGCAATGGGAAAGAACATGCAAATGCATTGGGTATGGAGACATGAGATGCTGACGAAAACGCGATATACAGGTAACGGACCCGCAGACACATCAGCCGACTGCCTCCCCATCGTCACGCTACACGACCTACCTCATCCGCCTCAGCACCAACATCCCCGCCTTCAAACTCCGGCGTAGTGAAGTACGACGACGATACAGCGACTTCGAAGTCTTCCGCGACCTGCTCGAACGCGAAAGCGCCCGGGTCTCTATCCCACCTTTACCAGGGAAGGTCTACCTCAATCGCTTCGATGACAGCGTCATAGAAGAGCGGCGAAGAGGTTTGGAGAGATTCCTGAAGATTGTCGTCGGACATCCGCTTCTGCAGACAGGGAGTAGGGTACTGGGAGGGTTCGTGCAGGATCCGAATTGGGATCGGAATGCTTGGTAGTTGTCCGCCCGCCGTCCTGCTCGATGGTTGAGGAGGTGTGCTGACGGATGCGGTATAGGTTGACGTACGAGTAACCTCCATACCCTTTCACGATTGCTGCGATGCTGCGAGACCCCAGTGCGATATACCCTTCAATGTGTGATAGCGTTCAGTACAGAAATCAACGAACATAGACCAACACTGTGCTTATAGTGCCCTACCCACCCCGGAGTGGTTCGCCAGCCATTCGAAGGCCACATACGTGGCATAAGCAAGCTCAAGTTCAATATCCCAGCAAAGCCACCGCTATGCCAGATGTACATACCCGGGAAGAACGGTCGACAAGAAAGCAAAAGAGATCACACGCATGACGAAGCATGGTGTTACGAGGCGAAGCGGCCAGGTGTATATACTGCGGGTTCCAGCATCGTATTCGGCATCATGGAACAGGAACGGGTCATGGGCTATGTCATCCGTGAACAGCAGATTCACTCGCATATTCCAGGGTACCACGAAGTTTGTTGTCTCAAAGATGCGTCAACGTTTCATTATCACATCCACTACCCACCTCCACTACATTCGTCTACTGCATCAGGAAAAGTGCAACCCACGTCCAAGGACCAATCGCTCCTGGCCACATTCATCACCGATCAGCACGATCTTCACTATTCATCCAGTTCAATTCAGATCCAAGCAAACCTTTCAATTTCGTCGTGCGTGATTTATACGCGCACCCTCACCCTTTCCATGTGGTTTTCGCCACCCATCTCTCCACTCTCGATCTACGTATCCCCCTCGCTTTCCATCTGGTCTTGAGCGATGTGAAATACATTCCGCCGGGTCCTGGCCGACGCGGGATGCATACTCTTGCCTTCCATGTCTCCACTCTCGATTTACGCATACCCATCCCATCGATTTCCATCTGATCTTCGCTGAGCCGTGAAGAACATATCTTTCTCTCTCCCGCCTTGTCTCTACTCTCGCCAATCTCGTAGATTCCTCGAGTGTGGCGGTCGACTTTTGTCCTGCTGGAGGGAAGCAAGGCCTGCTTGTTGGGGACTGCCGGAAGAGCCGTAAGACGGTCTTGAGATGTCTGGGAACCGGAACATCCTTTTTGACTGCTCATGGGGACGTTGAAGGCATGAAAGCGACTTGAGACTGATGATTGGGAAGGAGAGAAGAATTCAGCATCGGGCTTCTCCATACCAGTAATATACCCATGCCGGCGAGCCGGCGAGCCGCGCAGGCACTCCTTTAACTCAAGCGTTGCGCTCGCCCAAGATCTCGACGAGTCGAGCTGCTGCTACCGGTGGCTACGATAGCAGTACAGGCTTGATCGTCTCGCCCGTGTGCATGTCGTGCAGTGCTGTCTTGAAGTCTTCTGCCTGCCCGCAAGTCAGTTCCCTCTCCCCAGTCACTAGATTTACCGCGAGAGCCGCACTTACCATGTAGAACTTCGTTATCCGATCGATCGGGAACTTGCCCTCCCGGTAGTAGTTGATGAGCTGCGGTATGAACTCTTCAGGCAGGCTGTCACCCTGAATACATCCCAACACCCATGCGAAGGAAAGTTTGCTGGGATGCATATAGTACAGATCTATGTAATGCTACACGCTCATCATCGCCGCCGTGCGCAGCGCAGCATCTCCGCCGCCCCCTGCGCTCAGAGAGCACACACTAGCGGCTCAAGTTCCTCCTAGTATGATCATCGCTCGCTACCCGCACTACTACGCTCAAGCCTTAGCAGCCTTCAACGCCTGCTTTTCGCCCACCGGCTGGATCCTCGCCATCATCTCCTCCTTGGTAATAAGGTGATCAATACGCTCCAAGAGGCCGAGCAAGGACTTCATGTTGCCCGACCACTCGTTGAGAACTTCGTCCGCATCGCGCTTCTTCTCAAAGCTCACGATCTGCGCTGGACGGTCGATACGGGCGTAGATCGTCTTACTGACGACCAGGTCGGAGATGTACTTCTCCGTCTCCTGTGGCGAGAGGTCGAGAAGAGATGTCAGACGGGAGAAGCGGATACGGGTGTAATACTTCGCGATGACGCGGACGTTGTGCTCGATGACGCGCTTGCGGAAGTCTTGCCATCTCTGGTAGGCCTTTGGGTCCTTGGGGTCTTCGCGGGGCGTGAAGATGTCTGTGGATGTGAGGTGAGGACCGAAGTTCGACTGGATGGATGGCCAGCGCATGAGTTCGGGCACGGTGAAGAGTTTGAGGAGCTGGCCTTCGGTTGGGCAGGATGTGCTGATCCGGCTGTCCTGTGCGATGCGGTGAAGGAGGTCGTTCTGCTCATTGTCGTAGGGTGCGAGGATGATGAAGTAGATGACGCGCTGTAGAGTGGCTTTGAGTAGCTCTGGATTGTCTTCCACCGCCTGTGTGTCCAGTACCTGCCGGTAGTGCTTGCATGCCTCCAGGTACTTGTCGTCGTGCTTGGCGAGTGTGATCTGTTGCTCGTAGTACCGGAGCTTGAGATCCGTCACATCATCCTCCTCGGGGTCGGTGTCTGCTGTGTCGCCCACAGCTGTATCGGCGTTCTTCCGTGCCTTCTCTTCCATCTCCTTCTTGCGCTTCTCGACCTCCTCCGGCGTCCGCTTGGGTCTACGGGCAAAGTAGCGTGTGCTGATCTTGCGACCGAGAATGCTCGCCTGTGTCCAGTCGCCCTTCTCGATGCATAAGGACACCTGCTCAAGGATGAACTCTGTCTTCTCTCGCCGGCTCATGCTGCCGAAGGTCTCGACTTGCAGTTCGCAGAGGATGTCAGTGGCAGCGGCGATGTCGCCTTGGCTGCGCTTGATATTGGACAGTATGCGCGTAACACGTGCTCGCTCGACTTCAACGAAGATCTGATGCCTCATGTCAGCCTGATCGCCATCATGTGCACCTTCCGTGTCATGTATTGCACAAACGCACCTTTCCCTCCGTCACCGTCCTCAGCGTCTCAATGACACTCAGCTTCGTCTCCATGTTCGGCGCCTCATCCAAAAACCCCATGACCACCTGCACCATCTTCGTGATGGCCTGCTTGAGCTGTCCATGCTTCTTGCTCAGCAGGAGCACCTGCTCGTTCAGTAACGGCCAATCACCGCTGTCCTTACATATCGTTACGACGCTGACGATGAGTCTGGATGTGCTGGGGAGGTCGCTGGCTTGGCGCGTCTGCTTCTCCAGTGCGAGGAGTTTGTCGAGGGCGGGTTGTGTTTGGCCATTGCTGGCGAGCTTCTCGGCTTCGGGGATGGCGCTGTCGACTTCTTTGGTGAAGTCCTTGTCCGCTTTGAGGATCTGTCCGTCCGCCATGATTGCTGTTGTAATCGCCAGTGAGAGTGAAGTGGTATGGCCGCGGATGTTGTGATGATAGAGTTGAGGAAACCTTGTGGTGGTTGTTCGTAGCTCACAGAAACGGATCGCGCCACGACGCCTGAGGTTGCCTCAGACTTCGCTTAGCGCGGGAGGCGCGAGCCTTCCGTCCTGGATTACCATCGAGGCGCATCCTCATCCATTCACCGCTCTCTTGCCTCATAACTCCAAGTCTCCAACATCGCAGAGTCGAAGAGTATGCCTGGACTGCTTCGTGTGCTGGCGTCAAGCATACCGTCTGACGCGACATGTCGCCAATCTCCCGTCTCGTACTCCTGACCAGACTTAGTCGCTCACTGAGGTGGCACAGCGCATATCAAGCTATCGCAAAGCAGCGAAGCATACATCAGGATGCGGATGTTGGACGCTCCAGTCTTCACAGCACCAATGCGAGTGGCGCCGTGAAAGAACCTGCTCAGACCGACGTGGCCTCAGAGCAACTGAAAGCCCCCAAAGTTCGACACAGACCAGGAAGCCAGATGTACGCCGTGGCCGGTGGTTGCCCAAGGAAATCGCTGAGCTGAAGTACCTACGCGAGGAAGGTCATACTATCGCCCAGATCGCTACGGAGCTGAATCGATCATACAAGAGTGTCGACGGCGTACTATCACAATACGGCCTGACAAGAACGTACTCATCTTTATGGACCCAGGCGGAAGCGCGTCAACTCTTGTGAGCTTGTTGCGGCCGGCTTGGACGAGCAGGAGATAGCAAAGCGTCTGAAACGGCGGCTCTCGAGCGTGCGCGTGATGCTCAACCCTGCACGCATTGATCAAAGGGTGTTCGACACGAGTTCATGGTCTGCCGAGGAGCTTCAAGATGTACGGAAGTACTGGGTCATGGGGCTCAGCGTTCGCCAGATAGCACGTCGACTTGATCGCCCAGAAGACACCGTCAAGTACGTCTGCGGCCATTACAACCTACACCTCACCCTCGGTAGCGGTCGCTGGTACACTCCAGACGAGGTCGACACATTACACGACCTTCGCGAGAAAGGTCAGAATCTTGCAGACGTCGCCGCGAGCCTCAAGAGATCGATCAATATTAAGCATATTGGCCACCAGCGTCAATTTGGCGCGCACCCACAGAAAAAGCCTTTTACGGAAGAAGAGGATCATACCATCCGTCGTCTCTTCAGCGCAGGCGGTCCGGTGACGGAGACGGCCGTCTCTCGCGAACTGCCAAGGAGATCACTGAGTTCTGTCAAGTCACCGTGGTACATGCACCTTCGCAATAACATGTGCCCTCCGCCCCCTCGAAATGCTATGCTGGCTTGGTCTGCATCCGAGATCGAGGACTTGCTTCGCTGGCGCAGAGACGAAAACCTCACATATGATGAAATTCAGAAGCGAATGCCGAGGCGCACATGGAGTTCGTTGGCGGCGAAGTACGGCGCTTTGACCCGAAGTACTCGCAGAATGCGCCAGCCGACCGATGATACCGCAATGGAATCGACAGCGAAACCGTAAGGCTAGAAAGAACTCGAGGCGGTTCCACAAAGACCATAGCCATGAACCATCGCACCGCAAAGCCTGTTCAATGACTCTGATGTGGTCGGCATCTCTTGCCGACTCCAAAGCTCAGATGTAGTCGACACTCGCCAGACACGATAGCGCACTTGATGTTGAGCAGCGGTTGTATACCAGCAGCTCAAATGATTGACAACTCGCTTCTCTATGTACAGCGTTTACCAACAATGCCGAGCGCAGTCGTCATCGCGATCGTCCTCATGGCTTATTCCTGCGGCCCAGGAACCGTAGCAGCATGAGAACGCTATGCGACGCGTGGGACCTGGAGCCCTGGTCCCACCTTTCAGCGATCCACTAGCAGACCGCTCTGCTGCTCATTCCAGTCCGCCTAGGATCACAGAGACGGTGCTTCTAACGGCTGGTCAAGGAACTTTGGAAGTTATGGCCGCCTCGTATCTCTGAGCTTGCGGCAGTCCTACGGGCTACGGTATTGCCCCTCAGACCTAGACGATCCGGAAAGGATAGAGAGATGGAGAGGAGCGCGGTCTAGCGCTCTCTCCGCAACTTTGCAGGATCTTTGTGCTCTTATACAGCCCGCTGCCGTATCTTTGGGAGCCTGCTATATCTGAGATGCGTGATGCTGGAGCGGCCAGCCTTGCTTCCGCCACCCTTATCCGTCGTTGTAAGGCACTGTGTCGAGCGATACTGTGCCCGATGTACTTTTTGATGCTCTTGCACTCCCAGCAGTCTCCAAGGCCAAACTTGCCTGCAGTCTCGTTGATCGCAGAGGTCGATGGCTTTCTGGCCCACATACGCAATCCCATTGCCCCATCGGCTGTCGCACGGACGCCAACAAATATTGTCCATGGTGGACGTACCTGTCATCGTAATTGGAGATTGTGCGTCGGATGCCAAATGTCCAAGCTGGACCAGCAACCGTTTCAAAGCGCTTACGGCTTGGGAGATCCTGTCGATTACACCATCCTTGCGATCGTTCTTGGCACCCTCTATCGCGCAGTCGTCCAGTCTTTGCGCCGTCACCATATAACATCGTTCTGACTCGCCTCAGTCCGAGTCCAGCCGCATGACTTCGCTCGCTTGAGATGAGATCGCTCTACAGCAGTTCTGCGAGTATCTCCCACTATCATTTGGAAACGAATGGACGTCGACACGTAGTCAACGAAATGTACCGCGTCGTTTGTACAAGACCTTTCGTTTGATTTTTGGGGAACCAACTGCGGTCGATGGCAGTCTTGTTCTCTATATCTGTATGGCAATAATGGCTCTTCCAAAGGCGATAGGTCGACGACTGGGTTCGCAAGGCGGAAGCCTGAGACCAGGGTAGAAGCGGCTCGTCCCGGCGGCGTTCCCTGAGCGGATCGGGTCGCATCCACGCTGTCCCGACAACTTCATGAGTATGTAGGACACCCATACGTCTAGTAGCCATCGATTAACCACTGTACATTGCCCAATTGACCACTTCCAGAGCTGAGCGAACATGCAGTTGACAAACACTGAGCAAGTCGCCAAGTTCCCGGTCTTCACAAGTCTTCATAATCCCAGCAGGTGTTTAGTACCATGCCATGCTCGGGCTTGTTCTTCGACTTTGCCGTCTCCCAACAAGGTTTGGGCATGTTCCATACCATCGACGACGACATCTCCAATCATAAGTATAGGGAGGCGCTGTATACTTTCAAGCACGCTAATTATATTATAAAGATACTAAACCTTGCCGACCTCGCCGGCGCTCTATATAATTTACCCGGTTTCGAAATCTAGGCGATTAGCCGTTTATAAGGAAAGTGCGAAGGTTTGCGAGGAAGGTATAGAAGGCTTAATGTCGAGAATGATTTATAAGTCGGGTCTTTATATTAAGAATTGATATAGCTAAATATATTAGAGTATTAGAGTATTAGAGTATTAGAGTATTAGAGTATTAGAGTATTAGAGTATTAGAGTATTAGAGTATTA
>JAKLLW010001870.1:0-11047 GCA_022814695.1 Neocatenulostroma microsporum | reverse complement strand
CGAACATCATCGGCGGCGCAATTGGTAGGTTCAACCCCTGGGTTCTCTACGTGAACTCGCTGACAGCTTGCAGCGTATGGTTGTGTGGCGGGATTCGAGGATCATCCAAACTCGAAGTTTACCAGCTGGAAGATCTTGGCCTTGTGTACCGGTTTGATCTCAGTGGTGTACGGCATTTGCATGTTCGTCTTCTTGGCCGGCTCAGTCGTAGCAGCACGTTGGCTGAGCGAAGATGATCGAGTTCTCGCCGTCGAAAGACTACGCAACAACCACCAGGGCGTCGGCTCGCCACAGCACAAAGGCTATCAGCTCCGAGAAGCATGGCTCGACTACCGTACCTGGCTGTACGTTCTATTCGTACTATCATCGCAAATACCCGCTGCCGGCCTCACGCTGCTGAACTCGATCCTGATCAAATCCCTTGGCTTCAATACAAAGACGACATTACTGCTGGCAATGCCGGGTGGTCTTGTCAACATCATGGCCAACTATGGCTTCGGCCTTCTGGCTGACAAGACACGCATGCGGTTGCTGTCCTGTATCATCGCTAATATCCTCTTCATCTTTGGCGCTGGGCTCTTCATTGGTCTCGGCAATGTGTCGCCTCTGTACGAACGATACGGCCAACTGGTCGGATACTATCTCATGAGCGGTACGAGCGCCACTGCCTGGTTTCTGGTAATATCTCTGATGAGCAGCAATGTCCTTGGCTATACCAAGAAGACGAGCAACAACGCCATTGTGTTCACCGCGCAGGGGCTAGCGTACTTCGTGGGACCTCTCTGCTTCACCGATGGCCCATACTATCACGATGCCAAAGATATGACGTTAGGCTTGGTGTCCTTCTCGACGCTTCTGCTGGCCCTCCTGTGGTATCTGAATTGGCGTGAGAACGAGAAACGAGATCGCGAGATGGCAGAGAAAGGCGTCAGCGAGCGGGCAGCAGCCACGGATCTGGCTTTCCACGATCTGACGGACAAGGTGAGCTGCAACAGACTCTTAAGATGAGTGATGTGCTAATGACATGCAATAGGAGAACAAAGGGTTCCGATACGTCACCTAGTTCCAGTGGCTTCCTCGTCGAAAAGTCAAGTTATATGCCCGGAGATGACTGTATGTCCTGCGGATAGCTGGCCTACTTTATGCTTATGCCGATGTTCCCAGATAAGGAGCATCGCTGAATATCTCGGAGAGACGACGATATGCCGCAAGGGCTGCACCTTGCCCAACGTCACTACACCACCCAGGCCGCATCCGGGTCGAAAGAGCAGAATGTCACGATCTATCCCTAGGAGCGAAATCAGACGCTGTACCTTGTAAATAGAATCCGTTCGTTCGGTCATTGGAAGTGAGTTTCCGAGGTGTGTCCTAACGGATATGCCTTCTTTTCGGCGTTCTGGAGCTTTGGCTCTAACGACCCTGGAGGCAGCGAATGCTCGACAACGACGTCACGGCGTGAATGGGAGTCGACCCGGTGCACAACAAACCAAGTGGCCGAAGCTCTGCGCTGGGACCGTTCAGCGCTCTTGAACAATCGGCCGTTCCCATGGTGTAAGTCAAGAGCGAAGTTGTCCTTCTGGACATCTCCCGGCGCCCGCAAGCATGCCGAACGAGAAGTCAAACTACGATGCCTTCCCGATCACCGCCACAATACCTGCAAGGAAGGATCTCGCATTCGCTAAGCAATATGCGCTGGATGGCAGTCTGCCTCATAGGTGGAAATGCGCTTCTAGAAGATGGAGTGAGTTAAAGTGGAACGGAGAAGTCTTGCAACTGCATGCTGACTGGGGACACGCAGTGGATCACGGTGTACCGTTACCGACCAAGGAGCCGAATTGTGGCAGGTCCCCGTTGTACGTTACCATACCTGCCGACACTTCCATGGCAGAGGCGGAGCCATGTGTGCTGTAGAAGGAGCAAGACAGTCACGTAGCACGAGCTCTCACATTCGCGAACAGTCAGTGCGAAAAGTAGATCTTTGCTTGGGCGAGATGTTCGACAATTGCGAACATCAGTGCTCCTTCCTCTTTCGTCAATGACTCCATCGACGTCACCGACGTTATCTCATGCACCGATGACTTTTCTCGGATTGGCGAGCTTCTTATTTCACTTACAACCTCCAACCTTCAACCCCAACCTGCAACCTCCAACCTTCAACAACAACACCAACAACCAGAACAACACTGCCAAGCGCAAATTGCACGGTAAATCGCACCGACACTTTCACCTCGAGGGGGTGCTGACAGTATTGCCATAGCAGTAACCAACTACGATGGCCGAAGACATCATGTCGACATTGCCTCCTGAGCTGCGGCTCGAGATCTACCGCCATGTGCTACCGGAGGAGCCCAGAGTCGAGTTCGTCGTCCGAGCGCATGGAGTGAAGATCCGCAGACGTCATCGCCTTGAATGGGCAAAGGATACCAGTGGCATCTTCAGCCACCACTATGTGTCCACACCAGAGCCCGCCATACTCCGAGTCTCCACACTCATCCGCAAAGAAGCATTGCCAATGTACTACAAGCGCTGCGCTGTCAGCATGGAGACCACCGCAAGGTCAGTGAAGGTGGCCACGCCATGGCTCGAGCGTATGATCAAAGCGTGCGGCCCAGCTCCCTTCCGAAGCTTCCATCTGGAAATCAGGGATACCGGGGTGATCACCATGACGGGGGTGATACCTATGCTAGAGTTGATGCGGACAACTGGCTTTGCGTACACTATACCAAGCATCTTTAGTGAGAACAAAGAGTTCCTGGAGGTGTGTCGAAACAATAACGTTGCGTACGCCACGCTATACGATCTCAGTGAGCTGGCGAAGACGGCATTCAATGACGGACGTAGTCAAAAAGGATTTCGGCGCGAGGTTGACGAGATCATCGCTCGATGGAGAGGCGTGAAAGGCGTTCGAACGTGGGGAAAGATGGTACAGGTGGAGGAGGGCGAATCAGAAACATGACGTTCTTGAGGCAAACTGAAGATGATGCCGCTGCTGCAGAGATGGGGTTCGCGGCTGGTGAACGAAGAAAATGAGCTTGATTCAGACAGTGAGCTGCGGGTGGGCTGTTGTATACAACATCTCGCCCTGAAAGCTTAGAAGACCTAACTCAAGCTTCTTATCCTTGCTGCCACAGACTAGTGTGCTTCCCCTCATAGCTAACCTTATCCAGCTCTGATATCTCTTCATCACTTAACCGCCACCCAAGCGCCTGGCAGTTGTCCTCAGCTTGCATCGGCTTCCTCACGCCCACCACCGGCACAATCCCATGCACCAAGTTATAGTTCAGCGCAACAGCCGCCACACTTACGCCATGCTTCTCCGCAATCTTCTTCTGCGTCTCAATCGTAGGCTCGACCTCTTTCATCGGGTACGAAGAGAAGCGGTACTCTTTCGGCGGCTCATGCCAGCTATCATACTTCCCTGACAGCCTTCCTTGCGCGAGAGAGGAGTAGCTCTGGAAGACAATACCGTTTTGCTTGCAGGCTTGCAGAAGGCCAGAAGTCTCGGGTGCTCGTCGAAGGATGGAGTACTCGCACTGGTTTGCGGCGAGCGGGACGTCGTACTTGGCCAATTCATCCTTCATCTGCAGCATGTTCTTCTCGCTGTAATTCGCTACAGCTACCGTCTTCGTGAGACCTTGGTCAACGCACTCCGCTAAGCTTTTGGCCACCGTGGAGATGCTTTGAGGATGGATGTGGCCGTGCACCATGTACACATCAACATAATCCAGCTTCATCCTCTCGAGCGTGCCCTTCAGCTTAACCAGGGGAGCAGCTTGCGGGTGCAGGATATTCTGCGCATCAGCGGGCAGAACCCACCATTTCGTCTGCATGACAAAGTCTTCCCTCTTCATTCCCGAAACAAGCTCGCCGCAGATCCGCTCGCTTTCGCCTGAACCGTACACTTGCGCGGTATCGATATGATTTACGCCATTCTTCATTAAAACTTGCCAAGCTTCCCGAAGCGGACCCATCTCCTTCTCGTGCTCCCAGTGCCAGGTGGCCGAGTCGCCCCATGGCCATGCGCCGATGCAGAGGCGGGAAGCTTCTACATTGGACTTCTTGCCTTTGTAGACGACTTTGTCCTGCGGGAAGCCTTTGGGAACGAAGCTAGAGGGTGTGCGGTCGCGGGTATGGTCGTGGTCCTCAGGTACTGGGTTGGGTTTGCTGGAGTGGTAGCCTGATGTTGCGGATAAGCCTGAGGAGAGGCCAGTCTGGAGGGCGTGCTGCATATTTCCGGTATCTCGATTGGTAACTCCTTGATCCAAGGGAAATGGACAGGGAAACGCAAACGCAGAATTGTGAAGAGCGATCGAACTGGGAAGATCATACCTATCGGCGCGAGCAGAGGCTCTGACTATATCTACACGGCCTGTTCTCGCCTGCTAGCAAAAGGCGACACTGTCATCACAGCAGTCCGACAAGGAACGGCTGAAGCGGAAGACCTCAAGTCATGATGCAACGTCGCTGCTGGACATCGAATAGCAGATGGACTAGCCGAATGGGTCGCCAGGCACCTCAAATGCGCTCGAATGAGAAAGCATCGTGTATGCGTTTGCCGTGGCGACCGACGGAATAGATTGTGAGATGAGGTCGATATGACATACACAGCGGCTTTGGCGTCAACCGGCAATGGCTCCGAGCTCATATTTCACGTGCAAGTGCCATGCAGGCAGTTTCGGCGATCGCTGTTGCGTGAGATGGGAAAATGTTTGTCTGTTTCCCGATTTGTCTGCTGCATGTTGTTGATGGATGGAAATGCGGTGGCAAAGAGGTGTGAGAAGATGGAGCCGAGACCTCACCGAGCCTCTCCGGCAACGATCACGTGCAACAAGGCTCGATATACATGGTCAGGACTGCCCGTATCGATCGAGGTGTCGAAGGATGACTTTAATGAGATGCCTTTGAGACAACGAAGAAGCATACGCTGAAATACATCGATCGTTGAACTCGCTAGAGCGAAGCTCAAGAATGTCATGCTGCATTCGATCATACCTACGCATCTTTACTGGGCGTCGTACTCCCAAGCAGCTCCGCCGCACCCCTCCCATCCCCATTCAACTCATGTATCGGCTCCTGCACAACCATCTGCTGCAACTCATACCCAGGTCCTTTATCCCCAGGCTCCGCAATGATACTCACATGCCGGCTCCCGCCATAATGTGACGCTCCAAAAGCCGACTGCCTGTTGTGCATGGCATCGTTGGATTGATCGTAGTGTGCGTATACCTCTTCCTTCTCTTCAGCTTGCCCATGCCCCATCTCGTGGTACGTCTGCGCTGCTCTTGCTTTTGCGACTTTATTCCGTCGATAGAGCAGGAATGCGCCGAGGACTGCGAGGACGGCTATGACGCAGGCGACTGCTATGCCTGCTTTTGCGCCGGTGCTGAGGCCTGAGGAGGAGTTGGAGCTTGGATGGGGGGTGAAGGCAGGTGAGGTATCGTTGACTCCTGTTTGCGTCGCGAATGTGGTTGGCAATGAGTCGGTCGTCGAGGGAGCATTTGAGGGGGTACTGGTAGAGTTGCTGGCCGCCGATGTTGTTCTACTGCTACCGGAGAACACTGACCCCACGGAGGAGATTGCTCCAATGCCTGTTGTGAGGGCTGGTGACGGTACGGGCGTATTGAGCTGCTTCACCACTAATAGCGCATCGGGTGACGGTGCTTCCACCGCGAAGTCCGATGGCTCCTCGCAGTTCAGCTCGTCTTCTGAGCTTTGACAGCAATCCCATTGGTCGTTGGTCGTGTCGTAGATCACGTCGGCGCCATACTCGGACGTGCATTGTTTGGGACAAGCTGGGTCTTGCCATGTCGAGTCTGTGCAGCCGGCCATGTAGTACCCAGTTCCGTTGGTCACGCTGTGGATGTAGTGACATATCCCGTCTTGCATGCAGTAGTCGCCGGCATAACAACATGACTGCGCCGAGCTGCTGGTTGTCGAGTTGCTGGCGCCGCAGGGGAAGTACTGGTTGCTGCTGGTTACGTAGTTCAAGCCGATGGTGTAGCAGACGGGTGAGTTGGCCATCCTGAGGATTCAGTCGAAGATTTTGGCGAACAGGCGAAAAGGATGCAAGCAGACGGATACCAAAGGAAGCTGAAGATGGTGTAGAGATCAATACAAACCTCACAACCGCCTCCCGCGAACGTGGTATGGGGTTGTCACCCTTTTGATCCTTCGACGAACTTGTCGCGCTGGCAAGGTGGTGCAGAACGCCATGGTGCTCGTCTGGTATCGGATTCGCATTCGGTCAAATCCCAATCGTCGAGGCATTTGATCTGCCACTGGGAAGCGTCTCTAATATTACCTCCTAGGCCGCTTAGATTAGATGTTTCAGTCATGATGCTGGATACGGTGTATGGTCATTTGGGGGCTATGTTTCTCGGCGCATTCTGTGCTCGATAGTAGGGCGGCAGCACGCTGAAATGGCAGACCGGAAAGTCGATAGTTCAGTCAGGCAGCTGCGTACACAGAAAGCTACGATTGCCACGTCAGTAGGGAGGCAGCGATGCTGGCTCGGCACAGAGTGAAGAGTCCATGTTGAAGACCGGTAAAGGCAGAGGTTGCGAATTCATGGCTGTTGTTGGTGAGCTTTGATTACAATCACAGGCTACCGCTAGGGCCGGGTTCCGCAGGATGCTAACTTTAACCTCCGTCATCTGTCGGACCGCGCCTTTCCCCCTGGCGCCCGTCCTACGACTAGTGCTGACCATCCATCTTAGGCTTCTTAGCGAACACCAAGGCACCCTTCTTCCCTGGACCTTGCCGTCGACTTCTCGATCGGAGGAAGCAGGACAAGGAGACGTGATCGCAGCGCGATGACGGGCAGACGTAATGCTGGAGTCCAGTGTCGCGAGAGTGGGAAGAGGCGAAACACGCAGGGTGTGAAGTGTTCAGAATCTGCGACGACAACGAGCGAACCATGGGGCGACATGTCGCCTTGATTGTCAAGTCGCTTCCCGCCTGGGCTGTTTGTCGAGAGGTAGGTATTTGGTAGGACGCAGTCGCTTAGATGCTGAACGCACGCCTTCCTGGTGACAACGTTGCTAATGCGCATACACCATCTCTCCCGGCAGAGTCGTACTGCTTGCCTTCGAGTCTTCCTCCTCGATTGTGCGCTTGGGCCCATGAAACCAATGCCTCCCTCCTAGGCCAAATGGCAAGACCCAGCCGACAAGACTGACGACAGTAACGATACCGATACAGATTGGCGCGTAGTTAAGGGTTCCCTGCATCTTGTCAGCATGACCCAAGCCTGTCTATTGCCGAACGTATACGCACAGCTGTGACCGGGTACAGTTGCGGCAGTAACAGCACGATAAAGAGGAACATGATGTATAGCGCTGAAATGATGGCAAGAGGTACTGTCCATCGACCCAAATTCCATGCCGCGGGCTTGAACATGTTTCGGCCGATGGTGTGGCGAGCGAAGATGGGGATGAGGTAGCTAAAGTTGGTCGCTATCGTTGCCTGTTATCGTTCAGTGTTTTTGCGCCGTAGATGTAGACGTACGTAGGCTACTTACCGTAGCCGTAATGGCGCTGAAAGCGACCGAACTTCCAATCACCGCACAAGTAATCGCAATGCTAAGTCCGCAAACCAGAAAAGCCGCATTGACTGGGATCTTGTTATGACTGAGCTGCCGGAAGTATTTCGAGAATGGCAGCACACCATCTCTCGAGATCGCAAAGGTAACTCTCTGGGCCGAGAGAAAGCAGGAAGCCGTCGCGCAGGTTGAGTCAACCCATAACAAGCTCAGGATAGCCACCGCGCCTTTTGGGCCAACCACCTGGACGAGATATTCGGCCCAGTTGTTCGAGTACGTTGCATTGACTATGCCCTCGAAGTCCTGCATGCAGAAGAGAACGATGACCAGAGTCGGTATGGACAGTAGCCAAGCCGAGAGGGTGGACATCCACATTCCTTTCGCCACGACGATCGATGCATCGTGAGTCTCTTCAGCCAAGTGCGCCGAAGCATCATATCCTTCATCAAGTTAGTGCCAACACTCCCTTCGTTACGAGATGAGCTCACCGTAGAAGACCCAAGCACCAAACAGCACCCCGATGACCCAGCAGTAAGCGTCCGAAGCCTGCTTCTGCTCGCCTTCGTTGATACCATTGTAGAAATGACCGAATACGCCTGCTCTGGACTGAAACTTGCCGTCCCTGGCGACCTTGATAGGGAACCAGATCCAGTACAGCACGAACAGAGTGAAGAAGATAAATGTTGCAAAACGGAAGTACAGCCTCAGCACTCTCTGGCTGATGATGTTGGGCGCCATGGCGAAAAACATTCCGATACTCGTGAGTAGCCAGGCGAACCAACCCTTGGTCAGAATGTCATTGTTGGGGTAGCTGATTTCGATGGCGCTGAGAAGGAAGTTGGTGGCGCCTTGCTGCACGCCCGGAACGACGCATATCCAGCCCATCCCTGTACAAGAAACTCAGCCGTTCTGCTCTGGTAGGCTCATGTTCACGACTTACAGTTCCACCATGCAGTCATCCAGGAAAGGAAAGGTCCCCACTTCTCGCCACCCAGACGGTATGACCAGAAGTAGATTCTTGTACGACGTTAGCAGGCTTCTTCAAATGCGTGGTCGTGGGCCTCACCCGCCAGCGGTCGGCAAAGCTGCAGCTATCTCGGCGAGGCTCAGCGAGACGATGAACGATAGGCCGCCGACCATCGTCCAGTTGGCAAATGCGCTCTGTGGCCCGCCGGTATACATGATCCAGCCGAAAAGCACAGGGATACCCGAAATGAAGTTCATAGACTGTGTGTGTATCAGAAGAAGTTGGTGCATGGTGCTGTCAATCACGATGCCGTACGGAGAAAGTAGCTGCCCATGATTCGAAAAGACCAAGGTGTCGGAAGAACTCTGCGTAGGATCAGTCTGCTGTAAGGATATCTACGGCGATGGCCATACCCTGCTTGTACCCAAGGCTTGCTAGGTGCGCTTCATCCTTGTTCAGGAAGACTTGGCCCTTCTCTGTCTCGTAAGTCGGTGAAGCCTCCCCGGCCTGGGCCACCTTCACCTCATCATCCTTCGCCATGCTGTAGGGACGACTGAAAGAGGTGCAGGATGTAAGGTAGTCCGCAGATAAGGGAAAGACAACAGACGAGATGCAGGAACATGTACTTAGCTTGCCATTGCTTATACCAGCCTTATCGGCCAGGCCTATCGTGCTACCTTCCAGCAGGGCAGGCGATAGGAGTAACGTCAGGCTCAGTGCTGCTGACAACAAAGGCCTAGTCGTTCGCTTCGCTCCGGGCTTGGGAGGTACAAGCAAGCCATCGTGCGTGGAATGGGCGGCACCTGCATATTCTTATCTCGACGTCCTATCGTTGCGGCGTGGCGCTCGTTAAGGTAACAATCTCCCGGTCTTTGTACAGCTTAGAAGCGAAGATCACTCAGATGAATGTGGCCTGGCAGTGCTGTTGGCACACGTAGCAATGATAGACACACGTGGGGGGGATGATAGTGAATTGCAAAGGAGGCAGAAGAGAGGCAAGAAGTCTCGGTTGACATACCCAGGCGTAGTATGCAGCACGGTTCATCGCAGCTTCGGTACCGCAAACGCCACCTCTTTCCGACTCCACCAGGTGGACTTGACGATGCACAATCCACATGTGGTTTCAGGCGCCCAGGCAGTCGGAGGAGAGTGTACGGTATCATCTGGACGCGAAGGATTGCCGAAATGGCTTCCACACCAGTCTACAGGCCAACGTCTCTGGACTTCATCAACCGGCCAAATCCGGTAGAACCGCAGTCAGTGCCGCACAAACATCCCTTGAACGGCACTCCTCAGTTTGACAAGTCATCGAACAAGGAGCTACTGCGCTTATTGCACGATGCCAATGGCTCCATTGCTGGCGAGAGACCGCCTAAGCGCAGGAAGTCGGGAGATGGCAAGTCTCTGGATCTCCCGAAATTGCCTGTCCGGCAAAGCATCAAGCGTCAGAGACTTCCGCCTACGCTCAGTGGACTCCATCAGCCTCCACCTAATGCTGGACTGCTGCCTTCGATCTCGACACAGAAGCCACAGCAGGCTCCGCCGGCCGTTGTAGAGCCAGTCATTGTAGCCGCAGATGTGGCGACCACTGGAGTTGCTGTCCCAGAGCTGTCGCAAGGAGCAGACAAAGCTGCTACGAAAGCCAAGCTTGGCAAAGCAAAACGTAACAAGTGGTCCGAGGAGGAGACCGCGCAGCTGCTCAAGGGCGTCGCACGGTTTGGTATTGGCAACTGGACGAAGATTCTCAAATGCACGGACTATCAGTTCGAGAAGCGAACAGCACTGGACCTGAAAGACCGTTTCCGAGTATGCTGTCCTGATGACGAGAAAGGAAACCGCCTACCTGTCAAGTCGAAGCGACCAAATAGATCCGAGCGCAAGTCATCAGTCGAACTGCAGGAGATAGGCATCAACCAGCCGTTCGAGAAGGTACAACGACGTAAGCGCCATGGCTACAGTGCTGCAGAAGACGAAGCACTTTTGAAAGGCTTCAAGAAGTACGGCAATCAGTGGGCTGCCATTCGCGGAGACGAGGAGCTCGATCTGGCTCACCGAACCGCGACGGACCTCAGGGACAGGATGCGCACGAAGTACCCTGAGCAGTACGCGAAAGCTGGCCTGGCTCTGCGGTCAGAGTCGTCGTCAAAGTCAGGGATTCAAGGCAAGGAGAATGAAGATGCATCGGCATCAGCAGATGCGGCATCTACGGCCACCAGTGGTACACAAGCCACCCAGAATGTTATCGTGACGGCACTTCCCACAAGGGCTCCAACGTATTCGAGCGTTCCAGGGCAACAGGCCCACAGACTCCTGATGCCAGAGAACGACGTCTTCTTCGGTGCTCCATTCGACGATGATGACGAGGACGCAGACGGCGAGCGCATTACACTGGATCGTGGCATCTTAGACTGGGCATACGACCCAGGTAAGCGTGATGCTTACGAGACCTCCAAGGCGCCAAATATCGACTCACTTGCGACTCTGAATCTGCCCAGGCCTAGCGCAGCGTGGCCGCAAAGCTCAGCAGCTCAGCCGACTAG
>JAKLLW010001869.1:0-11058 GCA_022814695.1 Neocatenulostroma microsporum | reverse complement strand
GCACCCTCTTGCGATGCCCTTCTCGCCGTCTGGATGTATCATCTTCGCCATCGCGGCTGGCGAGACGAAGATTGGTAACCCGACATCATGACCCAGTATGTTTGTCTTGGTGGAGATACTGCCCACGCTTCGCAGTAATCGCGGTCTGAACCATATCCGTCCGAAGAAGTCTTTGTTGGCGTCTCGTGTGATGCAGTCGGTTGACGCGGAGGAGTAGAAGGCCCATGTCTTTTTCGTGATGGTGTGTTGAGCTATGTCTTCAAAGTCTTGTGCGTTGATGATCGTGTCGAGTGGTGGCCTTTCGTGGAGCTTTAGCTCTGTGGTGGTGGATGGTGGAGGCCGTTGCCATTCGTCGGTCAAGGTAGGCTTGTCGACTGTACCCTTCAGCTTCGATGCGTCGAGGTTGGTCGGCAGTACGGATGGTGCATGTATCGAGGAGTAGGTAGTCGTCGCGTCTCGTCCGGCGTGCTTCCAGATGACTATGCTCAAGCTCAGCATATCCCTCGTCGTCATCCCAGACTCGTCTCACTTACTCTCGCCACCGCCTGGATGCTCAGGTGCAAACTCAGTGATGTCCCATACCTTGCCGTCGACCACGATCCAGCAGTCGTTTGGCGAGTTGTGCTTCGATATCTCTTCTACTGGAAGGAGTTTTTCTTCGCCCATGGCTGTGAGGTGACCAAGAAGGATAGGAGAATGAAAGAGAAGAGCTCAATAGACTTACCTCTGCGAGTACTGCTCTACGATTGTTCTATGCGACCACGGCATTGGAAGGGAAGATGTTCGCGGCATTGAAGGCCGAAACGATGTCGGCGTTGTTCTCCGAACGGAGGGTGGTGCCGAGGAAAAGGTACGCTCACGTGTCCGGGGAATGTGGGAACTTCACTTCAATCTCTCCTGACTTCCCTCCATGTAAAGGTATGGTTACATGCATGCCAGCATGCTGCTGCATCAAACATCGCTTTTGTTAAGTACACACATCGCAAATATGAAGAGCCGTCACTCCAAGCCTTCGCGCTTCCCACCGAACGCAGTACGCCATCCCGCTAATGAGCCTCCTGGCGGCTGAGCTGTACTGCAGAGGTCTCCAGAGGCCCTGGGCATCGCACACTGCCAGCTTGCACTTGGACAAAGCCGAAAGCAAAACTGGCAGAAAGCGAACACCCGAGCCCAGGGTATCGCACATTGTCAGCTTGCACATGGACGATGCCGAAAGCAAGCTGACAGAAAGCGAACACCCCGAGCCCAGGGTATCGCACATTGCCAGCTTGCACCTGGACAGAGCCGAAAGCAACACTGGCAGAAGCGAACACCCGAACCCTTTCGTTCCTCCACCCTCCAGACCCTGTACACTCCATCGCATCTCTACGCCATAGCTGCTTGGCCGCTTGCACCTCCACTTCCAGCACCGTCCGTCTGAGGTCCCTTGCCTTTGCCCTGGGCCTTGACCTTATGCACCACCTTCGGCCGCGAGGCGCATCTGATTCCGTTACGCAAGGAGACACGAACGCCCGACACCATCGTCATGGTGACATTGCCGGGGTCACATGTATCGTTGAACGACTCCATCTCGCCGAGCACGAACGGTGTATCCGGTGCTACCCAAGTATACTCGAACGTGGCGTCCATGGCGGCATCCAGCTTGCTCTTCAGCGTTACCGCCTCCAGGAACGCCATCTCGAGGGATTGAAGCCAGTGGGGCTCATATTCCACCTCTGCATTTGGCTTCTTCGTCATGCGCGCAAGATGTGGCGCAATGATCATAGCAGTCGCGTGGGCCAGCTCATTCGCGTGCTCCTTCAGCTCTCCATTTTTCGTCTCTGGGTCAAATGCTTTCAGCCAGGCGACATGCTTCAGTACCCCATCCCAAGGATAGCCGCGCCTCCTCATGGTCTCGACGAAGAAGCGGTCTTCTGTTGCAAACTCCTCCTTGAAACGGAGGTAGAGATCCCGGTGTGTCGGATGCATGAACACCTTCTCGTGGATAGCTGCACCAAGGATGCAGCAGAGGACGTGGAACTGACCGAAGTATGAAGGATCTTCCCGGTTTTGGAGATCCAGGAGACGCTGACGCCAGTCTTTGGTTCCCATCAGCCTAGCATACAGCTGTCCTAGCTCTTTCTCTGGCTCAGGCACAAACGTGGCCGGAGTGCCGCCTTCGTAGCCGCGGGTCAGGATGTAGGCAGCCACGAACCCGTTGATGTCGCTGCCGATATTGTGCATGGCCTTTCTAATGTTGTCATCTTGCAAGCGCGAGTCCCAGTCCGATTGAGACCATCGCGGCGTCTCTGGCACAATTTCCGGGTCTGGACGCCAGTGGCCCGGCGGCCTGCGCGATTCTGGTCTTGGCGATCCGAACACGTTTTGTCCTGAACCGGCTTCCGTCGTTGATGTGGCCGTCTTGGACTGCGAACTACTTCCCTTTGGAGCGGAGGCCGAGGAAGTGCTTTGCTTCGCTGGCTCAGATACGCCTGCGGTCTCTGGGCGAGGTGTTGTCGACTCCTGAAATGTGGCTTTCTCCGGTGCCGATCGGACCTGCCCTTTCGCTCCGGGTACTTTGGCCCTCTGATCCGACGTACTCTGCGGCGCAGTGATGGCCTTACTTGCCTGCCCACTCTGTGGGGCAGTAGCGGCGCTGCTTACTTGGGTCATATTTCCTGCGGCAGTGGGCTGCTGTTGCACACTTTCTGGCACCAAAGCTTGCGACGTCTTGCCATTACTATCCTGGCCATGAACGCTCTTCAACTTTTTCTGCCTAGATGCACCCGAGGTATCCGGCACTTCTGTACCACCATCCGGCCCATCGGCATCGCTCATCTTGGAGAAAGAACGTTTCAGAGGCGCTTTGTCTGCGGGCTTCGTCATGCCGCCGAACTGTGGAACGGGCTGTTGCTGGTCGTCTTTCGGTGTCTCACCACGTCTTGTTCTCTTCTTCGGTGGCTGGCTGACTTTTCTTCCGTCGACGTCAAGCTCATCTGTAGACGAGTCCTCGATCTCGATCTCCTCGCCTGGCCGGCCGCGCTTCAGTCCCGATTTAGGCCTAGTTCTGTCATTGATCTTACCTTGACGTGGCTTGCCTGGTACTGGAAGGCCAGATTTGGCGTCCTGTGGGGCCGGCGGCTGCGCGTCATTCTGTGGTCCGCCATCACGCATACTGCTGGAGGCTTCACCAACAGCCGCGCTTGCGCCAAGGCCATTGTGGATGATCTGGTCCTGCTCGGTCTCATCGTACTCGATCTCTTCCAGGAAGTCGTGCGTGAAGATACTGCTCCCTAGAACGAAGAAGTCGTCGATGGTTTTGGTCCCCTCCGCACTTGGCTTCTGATTCTTCGTGATCTCTCGGGACAGCAATTGGCGGAGGATCTTCGTGTCATACAGAGCCTTCGCCGTTGTGTTGTTGGCAATGAAGCGCTGCAGACGGCGGTCCCTAATGATGTAGTCGAGAGCAGTGTCCTGGTCCTGCTTCGTGGTCCACGATCCGAGGTTGGCGTTGGTGTACAGGATGACCTCAAGCAGTGCTTTGTTGCGCATGCGAGCGGTTTCGTCTTTGCGGCTGGTGTTTGGAGCCATGTTGGCGCGCTGAAGGTACGTATGTTTTGGTATAGTGGGATGTGGCAGAAGTGCTGATGGGTTTCAGGCGAACTCGTTGGTAGAAGCTGGGTGTGTATGCTTGTCTCAGTCGTGCTTTGTGTGAAGCAAAGATGTCGATGTATGGAGTTGGGCTGTGAGTGTGGCAGAGAATTTCTGTGACTGTGGTCTAACAATGGCTTATTGTCCGTGGGCAACGATGACGAAACCCCTCGTAAGTGCAAACAGCGAAGCGGGTGAAACACTTCTCTGCAGCAGAGCTTCTGTTGCCTGAGGCCGGCTGTCACATGCAAGTTGCGCGGCATTTCTTCGGAACTCGAAATGCAAAACAACGCGCGACCTACATCTTCAGCACTTGGGGACCGACACTACACAATCGTTCACGCACTTGCTTGACATCTCCGAAGCAGCATTACTTCATCTACTGCACGCCGATACGCCCACGCATGCCCTTCCCGGTTACTCTACCACGTCGCAATGTGTCTCACCACCCGGAGAAATCCCAACACGGCCGGCCGGCTGCAAGCGTTCGCCGACACGCATCATATCCTCGTCTGTATTGACTATGGCACTGGGCGCGTGTCTGTGTGTTTTGCTATTTGCAAGACCGGTTCGGTGGTCACAGACGACGACCTCACGGACCTCAGGTTCCACGACGCGGGCCACGAGCCGCCCAACATACTTGCGATACACAACAATGAGCTGTTCTGGGGCTTCAATGTCGAGAAAGCCATAGCGGAGTCCCAGTTCGACGAGGTGCAAGTCATCGATCAGCTCAAACTCGAGCTCTACGAAGATCATGGCGAGGCAACGGAGCCTAGACGCAAAGCTATAGGCGGACAACTTCGTGCGCTAGGTATGGATGCAGATCAGCTATTCGCTCTGCACCTCGCGGCCCTCAAGCGCGACATCCTGGCCGAGATCTACAAGTCGGACACCAGGTTCGTCGTTCCCGAAGGCGAGCTTCGCGAACTATCTGTGCGGTTTCGTATCAGTGTGCCGCAGATGTGGTCCTTCAAAGCTCTCGATCGCATGCAAGCCGCGGCGAAAGCGGCTGGTATGGAGCTTGTCGTCCTTGCCTCCGAGCCCGAGAATGCTCTGGCCTACCTTGTCCACATGATCGCCAAGAAGCAAATCCGGATGGGCAGGCCGATTGCCGCAGACGAGTGTATTCTAGTTGTTGATCTGGGTTGCGGTACGTGCATTCATGGGTAGAAGACCTGTAGGTCGTCTTCGACTTCTTACAGCCCCCAAATACTATTTGTGACATTCGCTAACATCCACCGTCTTCCAGGTACTGGAGACTTTGTCACCTTCAGGCTTCATGGAGAGCTCACACTCACCAGCCGCTTCGACGCCATCAGTAGCACTTCTGGAGGCTTGCTCGGCGCTCATAGGGTTGACGAGATCTTGTTGAAGAAAGTAGAGGAGGGGCGCTTTGTACAGCGGGCTGGTGGTCTGCAAGCAATCAAAGATCGTCTAGGCTTCTCGGACATTAAGTGGCGGAAAGCGGTGCTAAGAGCGATCACCGACGTCAAGTGCAGTTTTCCACTGCAGCCGAAATACACCCTTGCGATTTCGGGCACCGACGACGATGCCGAGCCGTTCGCATTCAGTTTGACACCGTAAGTCGCTATCAGCCCTCAACAGACTATGCAGAACTCATACTGATTGGCGCAGTGCGGAGGTTCAAAGCGCCTTTGATGAAGTCTTGCATGACATCAAGCAGCAGATTGACATCGAGATCCACAAGAACGAACCGGAAGCAATCTACGTCACCGGCGGTTTTGGGAGGAACCCGTACCTCATGAACCAACTGCGCCAGGAGTACGAGACGCAAGGTATCATGGTTCTCAGGCCGAGTGACGCTGCAGGTGGCGAGTCCTACCCTGTTTCCCGTGGTGGTCTTCTCCGCAACGACAAAATCAGCGCCCAGGACCTCCCATCAGAGTACTGCTACGCTATTGTACAGCACGAGCTGTACAGTTGGCGGCTCCATCCGGACGCCGTGGCGCACGTAGGGCGGCAGGTTCGCAGGTTTACTGTCGGCAAATACGCCAATGGAAGGCCGATCTATGACCACAGAATGGTGGATGTGCACTTCAAGGACGACAATGTTGCCAAAAAGTCTCCGCATGATCGGACTAAGATCGTTGTTCCGGACAGGCTCTTCGTCTTCTTTGAGAAGGGGAGCCAGCTTTCCGCGGGCAGAGTGAGATCCCAAGACTTCTACCAGGAGTACTACCTGCCTGTCAACAATCCGGAACTGTCTGCCACCCTCGTCTTCTCCCTGGAGGATCTTAAGACACATGGTCCTTCCGATAGGGTTGGCGATAGCGATGTCTTCCGCCGCGGTATTGAGCACCTCAAGACAGTCACGAAGCGTATCGACCCTGACTTTCTCAAACTCCACAAGGTGCCCACCAACACCAACGAGGACGGTGAAGAAGAGTACAAGGTGCTCTGTAGGGTGGTCGTCAAGTACAGCGGTGGGCACGAGATGACGATCGGGTGGGAGATGCTGATCGAGAAGGAGCGGGCGCGCTGGGCCATCGAGGGCAGATATGGCAGTGTGCCTCTCTGGGAGAACGATGAGCAGGTGTGGAGTGCCAACTTCTCGTTTTTCAAGGAGACGCCGAGAGTTGAGGCCGATGTGATCGCGGAGGCAGAGGGGACTGGAGATGCAGAGGAGACTGCGGGGGCAGAGGAGACCGGAGAGGCAGAAGAGACCGAAGAGGAAGAAGAGACCGAAGAGGAAGAAGAGATCGGAGATGCGATGGAAGTGGATGCAGGGGGAAATCTGATAACAGGATTGGAGGATGGGGAGGATGAAGAGGATGAAGAGATTGCGGGTGGCGAGGAGATTGAGGAAGATGACGATGACGATAAGCGTAAGGATACGCCAATGTCTGACAGCTAGGTTATGGCTTGGTTGGTGGAGCGCCGCGCGGCTTATCTTCCGACGCACCGCTTCTTGCAGGATACTGATGGGCGCTGTTTCACGGCGTGAGTGCATTGGGCATTACTTTAGCGAGGAGTGGGAGAATTGGCATGATTGTTTGCTTGAATAGAGATACCCGCATAGCGCTATGAACTTATCGTATCAATCATCAGCTCAGTCCCCTCACCCTCACTCCTTCTCCCCCTCGAAGAAGGCACCTCAGCGACCAACGCCACACGCGAACACTAGATCTCCAACTGCGCTTCGTTAGCATACTGCCGCGCCACTGCTGCAGCGCAAAGACAGAATAGAGAGTCCATGTCTACCCACCGGTGTCGCCTATGCATTCCTGCAGCGCAAGGAGTTCGACCCGAAGGTTCACACTGATGGCTGGACGGTTGAGCCCTGGCGCTCAGACCCTCACACACTGGATCTCAGCCTTGTTCGGTCCGACCCTTATGGTAAGTCGAAGGACGTTGTCGACAATCGGATCTATACCCTTATTCCAAAAGGTCATACCATGCGGCCAGGAGAGGTTTTCGACATCGAATGGGGTCTTCTGTACTACCTCCCTTGCGACAATCCGACCATCTCCAGAACCTTTGTATGCCTAACCAGAGACCTGCCTGACTCTGCCCGCGGCCGCAATCCCGACGGGTCCTATTGCGACGGTGTCGAGCCTTGGGCAAAGGGACCGTACCGCTGGAAGGGCGTGAGCTTGAGCGCCGCGGGTACGAATTAATCACCACCGGTGGAGGCTCTAGCCTCCAGAGGCATTATGAGGTCAGTGTTATGGTCAAGCTCCAGTGCGTCAATGGACAGGACATCAGAATAGGCTTCGAGCTGGGTCCCGTTCAGGGTAAGCCAAAGCAGAAGAAAGCCAAGTCTCCAAAGAAGAAGAGGCCGCAGAGACGTGTGGTGGACGATGACAGCGACGAGGAACAGGATGCTCTTGCGCCGTATGTTGTGTGGGAGACTTTGTTGGGCGCCAACTTCTCGGAGTTCGTCGATGGAAACGAGCGTATGGATGACAATTAGGCAGGCTGCAGCTCTTCACTATATCTCCGGAAGACACGAGCAGCTGTGTAGCCTATCGATGGGTACTGGCAGCATACAACGAACGGGCTTGGGCGCAAGGGTATTGGATGTACGTGATGAGTGCATTAGCGAGAAATTTGGGAGTTGGCTAGCTTTTCTCCATTGCTCCAGGAATGACGGGCAGCTGTATAGCCCATCGATGCGCACGTTGCAGCGTTTACCAAACGGGGACCGATGCAGGTTCAACAGGCAGAGCGTTTTAGCGAGGAGTCCGGGATTGGTAGAGTTGCTTGCTTGGTTAGTCTTCTCCGAAAGCATAGGTGTACGTTACGCAGCTTACGCTACCATATGTTCCGCTGGCCATCCTTATCACGCCTCAATAACACGAGTTCGAGCCGAACCACTGCAGCGCATGGCTCACCGTGTTCCTTTAGGTTTGCGTGATGCTGGCATCTGTTGCCCATCTCTACCGCATATGTGGAGCACTGAGCAGCCGTATGCCATACTAGTAGGGGTTCCGCAAGCTTCTGGATGTGAGATGGCACGGTTTGTGTCAGCGGTGAAGGCTGCTAACGTTTCATCTCTGCGCACTGCAGGCGATTGCTGATGATGCACAGTGAGGGCTACTATAAGGCTTTCGACAAGGTCGTTGCGGAAATCATTATCATGATTGATGGCATCGCAGTGCTGGCAGCTGCCGATGTCATCGAGTCGCAAGCAATTTATGTAGAGAGCAGCTACCTTATGCGCAAACTGCGGCAAACTGCGAGAGAGGTACAAAGCGTAAGGCATTACTGTGGTCAGGCCAAAGTTCCAAACGATACCGACAAGTCGGGGCAAGTCCTTGTTCTATCAGCTTCTGCCTGGCACCTGACTACTCCAGCCATACAGGTGGTCCGCTGTCTTACATTGGGCTCTATATCGCTACTAGAACATCACCTTACAGGGCCTGTCACCCCTTGGGCTATGCCTCAATCCAACCGGGGGAGTTCAATCCCCAGAAACATCGGGACGGCTGGTACTAGAAGAGACAAAGTGACCGGCGGATCAAGAAGACGACGAAAGAGGTCGTCTTTGAGGCCCCTTACAAAGCCAGCAAAAATTTTGTGGACGGTCGGGTCTATACAGTTGCTTCACAGGGCAGCCGTATGTCTGCGGACAAGCCTTGTGACTATTACTGGAGCTTGCCGGTTACCACTCCCCACAAACACCCGGAAGTCACCCGGAGCTTTGTCTGTCTTGCTTGGGCGGTGGACCAAGATCAGACGCTGGTGTGTAGACATCCCCGAGCAAGGGAATACAAATTGAGCGACGGTATCGCCCTGCAGAGGATGGTTCACCGTATCTTCTCGCCTGGGCATGAGAGACGTTCGTTTGAGAGCATCCAAAAAGGACGGTTTCTTGACACCGCATCCCCAAGTGGACGAGCCGTACAAGGTCTCCCGTATGCCACGCCAGTAGCACGTTATGACGTTGCTGTTTTGGTCAATCCACACCTCAGCCAGGTCTGTATACCAGGGTTGCTGTACCACACTTCCACCTCGTCTCCTACGGGCAGAAGTAAGGGCTTGCCGAAAGTATACAGAAAAGCCTAGGACTTAGGAACAATGGTCAATCCGCAGTGGCCGTCCAATCAATCTCGTTAAGAAGGTAGGAGGTTCCTTTCGTGTAACTACAATAACCCGATTCATCTCTAGTCCGCTATCCGTCTATACCACAATATTCCGGCACGGGCGCGGGCCCGGCATCGCTTGCTCGTTCGCTCGAGTTCTTTACTCAATTCTAACGTCTGCTGCTCATCTCCGATGCATATGCGGAGCAATGGGCAGCTAGTATGGCATACCAGCAGACGCTTCACAGATTCATAGATATTTGGACGTGAGATGATGTCCGTCACATGATTAGAAGGGACTTGCCTGAATTGACTGCATGGAATAGCACATGCACACAGAATGCTGTCACACAGCCCGCTGGATGGTCATGAAACAACGCTGGTCGTGAAGTATCGCTCGCCGACATCAATCATCACCCATCGCTCCATCGAATCCGCACACACAGTGTAGCGACCATCAGCTCAGACCGAAGTCCCCTCACCCTCACCCCTTCTCTCCCTCCAGGAAGACACCTTGACAACCAACGCCACGCGCGAGTACTGGACCTCCAACTGCGCTTCGTTGCCGTACTACCACGTCACTGTCAGCATACAATCCCACCAAGGCTTGCATAAGGACGAAAGCACTTACCGTAAGCTTTGCCGCACAAAGCTCTTCATGGCCCGATCGCCGTCCGACCCACGTAATGCAATCTTTGGCTTTGATCCGATCAGCCAGATGCTGCATCTCATGTGGTAACTCCCGTCCCTCCTCGTCAACGTCAGCCTCTTCCTCCATGTCTTCAATCTCGCCTCTGACCTCCCATTCATGTTCGCTATCCTCGCGGAACTCGTTTTCGTCGTAATCGTGCCGCGTGTCCACTGGGTAGAGGAGGCTTGCTGACATATGCTCCTTACCACCAGAGCCGCCGGCTCGATAGTTGAAGGCGTCGTCAAACGTATCGAGGTTATCGATGTCTGGGAGATTGTCGCCTCGGATGGGCGTTAGTGCGCACGGCATACCTAGAGAGTACGCTGCTTCGTACACCGCCATGTCGGAGCCCTTAAGCATCATGGGGACGAAGTGGTGAAGGACCGGATGGGCGTGCGGGTAGCTGTGGGTGAGGTGGAAGCCGAGATAGCCGCCGTCTGGCATGAAGTTGGGGTTTGCGAGCATGCTGTGAAGTCGGCGATAGCATGGGAGCTCGGATGGTTGCAGGCTTAACGCACGTCCTGCCAGTAGACCTGTTCCAGGAGCGAGGTACAGGTTGTACGTCAGCGTCACCCGGTGACCAGCAGTGACTTCCAGGACTTCGTGCTCGCAATCACTGTAGAAAGCTGCCCACTGAATGACCGGTTCCTCTGCGCCCGAGCGTTCGGCCCAGTCATGCACCACTTCCTCACCTTGATGCCGCACAGCAAGTGCTCCGCCGTTGAAGCCGACGGGCAAGCAGACGACTAGACTCCCAATCTGTGTCTCACTTCTCGGCGTATCGACGTGCGGCTTGAACAGTCCACTTGGCCCACTGTAGACGTTGAGCTTGTAAAGCTCTGCTCGGATACCACGGCTAAGCATGCGTCTTCTGCCAGCCACGGGGTCGAGCGCTTTAGCGCTACTCTGCTGAGTTGAAGGTTGCAATTGCCGTTTGGTAAGCACCTTTTCCGCAAGGAAGCCATACATATCATCTTATCTCAGCCCAGTCATCATCTCCGGCCGTAATTCACCCTTGAACAGATGGAGTACTTCGGCATCCGTGACGGGCGGCAGATCAAGGTTTGCAAGACAATTGACCAGATCTCGCAAGGTCAGACCATCGGAGTCTGACCGAGGCGCTTTAGGATGAAGATTAGGGGAAGGGTCGAATGGTTGACGACTCTGCTCATAGCGGATGGCATAGCG
>JAKLLW010001868.1:0-11065 GCA_022814695.1 Neocatenulostroma microsporum | reverse complement strand
CAGAAACCTGAAGTGGGCGTTCTCCTTGGCGTTGATGACTTCGCGACGACTTTGACTGCTGATGGGGCTGTAAACTCTTGCAAGCGAGCAGGTCAAGTCGAGAGAGTCGCTATTGAACGATATGGGACAGGATGTTTGAGATGAGTTGGGGAGGAGTTGATGAAAAGCTGCGTGGGTGGCGGCGGACTACACCGGGTTGGGTTGCGTTGGGCAGCAACCTCCACCTAGACTAGGTGAAAGGTACATCCGGGGACTGGCACCATCATCCTCGACATCATCGTGCTTCGAGTGGCCACTGACACCAGCCTGGCACGAGGCACAGTAGTCACGCTGTCGGACGGTCAATAAGTCGAATCGTCGCCGCTCGAGCGCACACATGCATTACAGTGCAGATGTAGCCGGGCGAAGCTGCTACATAAGTGGCAGCCATGCCAATTCGTCTGAGGCTACACAACATGCAAAGGCTGCATGAGTGCGAATCGTGGAAGTTCACCATTCGTCGTTGAATTAGCACCTAAGCACGTTTCAGACGTTTGCTTGAAAGCGGCAGGCCACAGCAGATCGCCCAGCACGCGGCGACAACACGCTTCCGCGTTCCATGCAGCTCGCCAGGAAGACCGAAGTTCTCAGGCATAAGCGTTGCGTCGACGCACATCGACCGGAGCGACGATGTCGTGTACGACTGCGAGTGAGCCGAGCAACTGCGGCTCCATCAAACGCTCGTTTCTCGTTGGTCGCACTGCTGTATTGATGCTCGAGCAGTCCAGAGGGGAACAAGGAAGACGCCGTCACACTACAGCTTCGGATCCGCCTTGGTCTTCTGTATGCGGAAGTTCCATCTCGGCGCATGTATGCGGACCTCCTCGCCATCCTTGGCTTGCACTGCGATGGCCACCTCGTCCTTGGTCAGCTTCACCAGCCGTCCTGCGTCTTTGTGCGTGAAGCCGCCGCCATCAAGGGGATAGAGCTCAACAGTGGTGCCAGGCTTCAGCCCAAGAGGGTCGTCGGCGTCCACTGAGGGCGCTTCGTCTGAGAAGTCTGCCGATAGAATGGAGCGCACGACATCCGCGCCTTTGAGAGACACGGGCTTTGGCGTCTTGGCCTGCGCTGCCTTCAATGCAGCCTTGAATCTGTTTCGCCAGCTGTACACTTTCGGATAGATCGTTTCTGAGAAGTACTCAAGAGGTGGCGAAAGATCGGAGATGATCCAATCGAATGACCAGACACCTGCGACCACGGTTAGTAACCATTCCGGTAGCTCTGCGTCGGGCGCTTCACCCTCCAGGTCCGCCAGAGTCGGATTGGCTGTTCCAGCTACCCACTCTCGTCCATCTGCAAAGAGAGACTCAGCAATATCGAAGCACTGCCGGACATGCGCCAGTGCCTCTGGCCTTAGCTTCAGCGCATCATGTATGGACCACGACTTGCCGAAGAAGCCCGCCCTGTCTTTGATGAAAGCTGCATCTCCGACTGCAGGAGCGTCTGGCGGCATAATCTGGACCGCTCGTGAGAAGACGCTGGCATCGATTGTGAACTTGTTCAGCAGCGCAGCAAAGCCCGCCGTCTCTTTCGATGACAAGGCAGGGTAGTCCGACGACGCAGGGAACAACTCCTCCAGCCTATGCAAGATCATGCGGCTGTCGACATACACGTCGCGGCCCACAGCCATGCATGGACTTCGGCGATACCGGACACCCAGTGCGTCCAGATCTGGGCGTGGCAGGATGGCAGGTTGAACCTTCAGCTCACATCAGTCATGCGAAACCATCGCTGCCAACCTGCGGTGTTTGACTTACACTTTCTGCGTAGGGTATACCTCGCAGTGCCAGGTACCAGCATACCCTTCTGCCATATGGCGACAGCGGGTAGTGAAACAGTACGATCCCGTTGGGAATGCCGGCTTGAGTCATGGTTGCACTTGCGTCTAAGTGGTGTGAAGGTGTCGCTCAATGTGTTTTGGTGTTACTTTTTCCCTCAGTTCCTTCCTTTTTGCCTCGGCTTGCGGTCGACCCCACTGACGATCGCAGTCGTAGAAACATGCGAGCAAGGCTCGGTGACAGAGTGCATTGCGGCTCGAGATTCCAATAGAGCAATCCATATAACGCCATTGATGTGATCACCAGTAGGATACTTGCGAGGCCGAACACACTGATACGATTTTAAGATGGCGACAAGACACTCCAGGTGGTTGGGCGCTTCTCAGGCGCACGACGGCCTATGCAGCAGCTCGGGAACGACCGAAGTCTCATGGGATGGCGGCAATGTCCACTGTCATCCAGTTTGAGCAGGTGAGCACGCACTGGCACGGCACACGAGAGCTTCGAGGTAGAATACATGGAATCCATGCTCTATCACTGAGATGGACTGAAAGCATTAGAACACGACATTGTGGAATTACAATACATGTGGACCTTTACCCCAGGCCATTGATCGTTGGTCCTACGACTGTGCGATCGGTGCAGCTGTACGTTGGTCAAGAGGAGCAACCGAGCAGAGGCCACCAGAGACATGCCTCGCAACTTTTCCAGAAGTTTTAGTGCTTTTCAAGCTCCAGTATAGGGCTCGGTCTGCCTCCTAGAAGACTGCGGACTTAAACATCGCTTGCCAGCGACGGTTCATCTCACCGCCCCTTGGATCATTTGTTCCTTTGTATCAGCTAATTACTTTCCGAAGTCATCCTAGCACTCTGCTCGCCGCTTCAAAGGCCTCGCTCACTCTCCGAATCCTGCCTGAAATACGTCTTCTCGCAATGTTTCCGCCGCAGCCCTTGCAGCCGTGCCAGCATCCGCAGATCAACTCCACATATATTCGCCGTGCGCGCACTGAAATGGATTGCAGGGAATGTTGCTCTCCTCACCGCACCCGCCGCAGACAGTTCCATTGAGGGGTCGGTGGCACTCAGTGCACCAGCTAAACAGTTGCGCCTTTGCCTGACCATCCTTGGTGTCCTGAAGATTCCGCTTCCTCTTCAGTGACTCATAAGCCAGGCCGTCGATGCTGCACACCACCGACTCCATATCTCAGGCTTGTCAAGGACGGTGTCATGCTTCTCAAGCGTATCTGCTACCACATCTCTCGGCCTGCGGACGTCGCTAGGCGTAGTATTGTAGACGACATGGACCGTCGCTGGGAAGCTCTCATGGCCCCAACTAAGTTCCACTCCCTCTACAATCTTCGAAGAGGCCAGCACCTCCAGAGTCGGGACATGGTACTTCACGGCGGCTGCAAAGACCTTGGCATGCATTGACACGTTGCCATTGGACGTGGAGGCCGGCCGTGTTTCCTCCGGGTCAACCGCTACCGCTCCCAAATGGCGCTTTCGACGGGTGGTGATGGTGGGCGTCACCTTCGCTGTCCTGTTCCGAGTCATTGCATGCCAGAAGGTTTCGGAGACGGTGGCTGCTGCCTGCTTGGGCTCTACCGCTTCCGCCGTATAGTCAAGTTGGTAGAAGAATTCGATCAACATCTTGATAGCCTCCGGGTCGTCGCATGATTCATTGTCACTGTCCTCCTCGCCGATTGCCTTGAGCTGAATGGAGTCGCTGCCGCCTTCGGTGAAGCTGCCATGACTGCAGATGGTGTCGAAGTATTCGGACTGCGCGCAGATGACGGCTTTGTGGACCTTGAAAGAGTAGGGTCCGCATGTGATGGTGGAGTCGGAGTGTTTGCCGATGTTCAGGAGCCTAGAACGGATGTCAGTGTGAGTGGCTAGAGTCCCGATTGCAGTTCGCGGAGCCCTTGTTTAGAAGAGCTCCATCGGCGCCGTCGTCGATAGTGCGAGATTGAGGGAGCAGCTATGTAGTGAGGTGCATTGGTCTCCTGAATGCTCCGCAAGGGTAAAGGATCAGGTGTCCACAGATCCGAAAAGGTGCTGGTGCGGGTGCTGGTGCGGTGTGCGCGTGCGTGTGAAGATACGACATGAATTCCGAACTTCGTTCAACGTCACCTCACGAGTTCATCCTGTACACAAGTACGTAGCCATCTACCACCTGCAAGGTCACCACCCCAAATGTGCCATATCTTTCCACGTTTATTCAGAACGGATGTCAACGTTGAAGGTATACTTATCACATGGAAGCCCGATAACTCGACTCGAAATCGAACTTCAAGTTGCATGTGTGATGCTGTTGTGACTACCTATGGATTGCGTGGTCCGGCTTCAGCTTCCCGTCCAAGCCCCTCAGACCCAGCACCTCTTCTCATCTCCAGTAGCTGTCAATCACGCAAGGTCAGAAGACGGTACCAGCTCTTCACCCACCTGCTCTATTCTGGGTGCTGAGATTCGGCGACGAGGGCCTACAACTCTGACAGCTCCCGTAGCAGCACCCCATGTAGTCCGTCAGGCAATTGTCGCACTCCACAAAGTACGGCTTGCCTCCGCAACGAACGCACTGACAACTCTCCTCAACTTTCTTGTCCGCCACCGCAGGCAGTCCGCGACCAAGCCGGCCGAGCTCCCAGAGGAGGGCATCGATGTCGCGGACGGTCTTCTCAATCACTGCCTTGTCGAAGAGCGACTGGTGGCCGTGGATGGTCTGTCCGACCACATCGCGGAGCTCGCGAACGTCCTCCGGCGTAGTAGTGTAGGCAATGCGTGCTGCTTTGGCGAAGCTTGGGTGATCCCAGCTGACTTTGGCAGCGGCTGAGAACTTGGAAGCTGCCAGTGCTTGGAGACTGGGCACCTGGTACTTAACTGCTGCCGCGAAGACTCTGGCCTGCAATACGACGTTGTCGTCAGATGTGAGGGGTGTTTCGGGAGGTGGAGCTGGCGCTGCAGACAGAACGTCCGAGTCCCAATCGGAGTAGGGGGAAGCGTACGCCTTTTTCGGCATCTTCCTCTGCCTTGACTTGGCAAAGATCGACTGGGGTGCGTCGTTCGAGGAGATCACGGCACTGTCAGTCATGGCCTTATTTGTGACGTCCCATGTCGGCAGCGCCGGAGCTGTGTAGTCAAGGTGGTAGAAGAAGTCAACCATGAGCTTGATGGCAAGCGGATCATCGCATGCTTCGTCTTCCTTTCCTGGTGTGAGCGCCTGGAGCTCGATTTCGCCCTTGTTGCCCTCCTGCTCCATGTCAGTACACTTTCGATAGCATTCGACCTGTAGGAAAACGTACCGCGTAGTCCTTGCCGCACGCTGCCCTGAAGTACTTCGATTGTGCGCAGATGACAGCCTTGTGGACACCCAGCTCATAGGTGCCACACTTGATGATGAAGTCGCAGAACTCGCCACTGGCGTAGAGCCTGGATTACAGAGTCAGCAGGAGGTGATTGTATGCCGAGTGGATCGCTTGACTTACTCCGCTAGCCCTTGCTTGAGTGCTTCCACCGGGGCCGACATGGTGTGTTGCGAGACCTTGAGTAATGAGTGATGGAGGTGGATGTAGGTGAAAGTTGCTTAGACGGATCGACTTTCGGCAGGTTCCCGCAGCGGCAAACGAGACGCTTGGCAACTCAGGTCTGACATGTGAACGCACGTGACGATCTAGTAGCAGAGAACACGCAGACGTCATCACAGGAAGCGCAGAAGTCGATCTTGTCGCTGCAATCGCTGCCTGGGCTACCCATATGCGCCTCGCACCCTCGACCTGTCACACAATGGTCGTAGCAGCATTCAATGCGATTCGATTACAGTCACCATCCGTAGGCTGGCCAGATGCGGTAAGGCGACGGTGTCTGCAGTATGCCCCATCCGCAGGAGCATGTCCAGCTGTACCATCCCATCCTACCACGTCTGGAAGGGGCTACCATTGCTCACCCGTCCACTGGCACCATCACCCGCCTTCAACCCACGGCTCCGACGAAGCAACTCATACGCGAGGCCGCTGATCTCACGGACAGCAACCTCCACCTCCGGCTTATTGAGTAGCTCCCCATGGGCATGGATGATCTCCTCCACGGCATCGCGCAACTCCCGCACCTCGTCCGCTGTCGTGCTATACACAATATGCACAGCTTGAGCGAACGTCTCGTGGTTCCAGCCAAGCCTCACAGCATCGCCGAACTTGGAAGCCGCAAGTTTCTTCAGTGATGGGACTTGGTACTTTACTGCCGCAGCGAAGACTTTCGCGTGCACGACCATGTTTCCGTCTGAAGTTGGCGAGGCTGGCTTCGTGGTGGCGGTGTTGCTCGGTTGTGAGCCGAATCCGAATGGGGTAGGTTGAAAGGCTGGAAAGGCCGGAGTCCGACCGAATGTATTGTGTGCAAGTCTGTCGAAGCCATCGCCTGTGCTGCCAAATGCTGATGTGCCGCCAAATCCTCCACCGCCGAGCGACATGTTCTTAAACTTGTCTGTCGTAGAAGCCGTCATGGCCGGATTCGCAGAGGACGCGGCAACGCCCTCAATTTTCTCCGCGGAGTAATCGAGCCCGTAGAAGAAATCAACCATCAGCTTGATAGCTTCTGGATCGTCGCACGCCTCATCGTCGCCGTCGCTGCCGATGGCCTTCAGCTCGATGCGGTTCTTGTCACCCTCCTACTTCGCATCAGCATTGCAGGTAAGCGACGTGAACTGCGGTCCACTCACGGCGAAGTTACTGCACGGCGCAACGAAGTACTCCGACAGCGCGCAGATGACGACTTTATGGACCTTGAACGTATGCGGCCCGCAGACAATAGTGAAGTCCGAGAACCTGCCGCTCTTGTAAAGTCTACCTGACGGGGTCAGAAAGGTGTTAATATTCTGGAGTCCGGGCAGACCTTACCGAGCGAGACCCTGCTTGTGAGCGTCCATAGGGTTTGACATGGCGACCTCGTAGCTGGACTTCGTGGTGTACTATCGGTGTGGCATTCAGTCTCGATGTCGTTGTGCAGCCTTGTGCGAGTGTAAACCCTGACAGTGGTTTAGTTTGGGACACCACCGAAAGTAAGCGAACCTATATAATGAAACCTGCCCAAGTGCTCGATCTTACGCTGCGATTGTTGCTCGTTTGTAGGGTCGGTGTTTAAGGCAGATGGCGTGTCAGAGAAGGTGTTTCGCTAATAATGCGCGATTCTCGACGTCGGCGGGGTATGCAGCTCGCAGTCAGCCTTGCAGGAACCAAACCAAGGCCAGAACATACACCAGAGAAAGATGATACTAGTAGTATGACAGTCGGAAGTATCATGGTACGATAGACAAGGTCGCTTCTGTTTACGCCGTGCTGGACGTCAATACATTGCGACAAAGCTGAGTATCGGGTATCCGCGAGAACAATAAGCACTGCACCGCCTCCTCAATGCACCCATCCACCTCCAAATCCAACACCGCCGCCCACGTACCCACCCATCTCTCCAACCACTGAACCTAGACTCTACTTGTGCCAAACTCCAGCGTCATCTTGCACCCCGATCTCATACCCAAGCAGCACCTCGGTCCCAAAACCCTCCCACCCCCTATTTCCCGCCGCACTCAACATGAACCTACAACTCGGATCGACATACACCCCACTGATCACTCCACCCCGATGCCCAGGCACGATGGTAAAAGGCACAGCCCCTGAGCCCCTTACCCTCTCACTACCCTCCAATCCATGCTTCAGATCGTAGATCCTCAGAATGTCCTGACTAGCACAGACCAAGTGGCGAGAATTAGGCATAGCGCGCACAGAGTACACGGGACCGGAGCCGGGTTGGAATTTGAATTGTCTGTTCGGCGCCGCTCCTCCAACTCCAGCCATTCCCGCTGCGCCAAGTTTATGGATGCTATATTCTTCTACGGCGTTATTGCGGCGGCCTACGTAGAAGGTATTGCCGTCTGGAGACCAGCAGGCTCCTGTGCACCAGGGTGGCGTGGAGCCTTGGGGTTGGATGACTGCGATGGGAGAGCTGAGGCGACGGTCCCAGATTCGTATGGAGCCGTCTATGGAGGTGGAGAGGAAAGTGCTTTCGCTTTGGGGTGGGAGATCGGCGGCGGAGGTTGTTGTATTTACGGTTGTGAGTGGGTGAGTAGAGGATTCGTTTGTGGGTGGTGCGGTTAAGGGTTCGTCTGAGTGGGAGAGAGTGCCGTTTGTGAGAGGTGGTGGTTGGGATGGTTGTTCGGGAGGTTGCGTGTCACCATTCGCTTGAGAGTCTGGCTGGCCATTGGGAAGGTTCTGGTTGGTGTCTGCAGCAGGTGCAGAAGACTGAGGAGGCATCACCGGCCCTCCTTCGCCCATGCCACCCATATCTGTGTCCTCCTCTCCAGGCGCATCTTGATCGTTCCATTCTAGCCCGTTCGCCAGTGCTCTCGTCATTTCATCATCATCCTCTCCAAAAACATTGCCATCTCCGGCAGCATTCTGATCGCCGAACAGACTCCCGTCGCCAAAGAGACTACCATCTGGCGACCCCGCTGCGTCCGCTTCATCACCCTTCCCATTCCCATTGCCAAAGTCGAAGCCATCTCCAAAGATGCCATTCGCGAGCGGCTGATCTGCATTATTCGACGAGAACGTTCCGTTCGTGAAGTCAGGAACCGTCTCCGAAACCTCAGGCACAGGAACATCGCTCAAAGGCCTCGTCTCAATGGCACTAATTTGGCTTCCCGAACCTATGAACGACCGCTTGACTTTCCCAGTATTCAGGTCCCAGTCGTGGATGTTCTTGTCCCAGCTCCCAGAAAGCACCTGCGTCTCGTCCTGACTCAACGCCAAGACTGAGACGGCAGAAGTATGCTCTTTCATCGTCGTGATCCTCGTGCCTGCCTGATGTCGACAAGTCTGGAGATTTATCCCACCACTTTCTAATCCAGAGAGCAGCCAAACAGCCTGGTGCTGCACCGCAAGCGCATACACCGGACTCGTCCACTTTGCCCCATCATCCCCTCTCATCGGTGTTCTCAGCAGACTCTCCTCATTCTCCCAGTACGTCACCAAACTCCCAGCTTTCATTACACTGTCCACGAATGGATGTTTCTGCGCAACCGTCAAGGGCACTTTCCCATTGGCCGTGTCGACCCAATTGTACATCCTCACATAGCCGTCGGTGCCACCGGAGAAGACCCAGCGCATGTCGGGAGTGGCGGCTATGGCGTTTATGGAGGTGCTTTGCGGCGCGGCCATGGTCGGCACGATGTCGTAGGCTTGTGCGGTGAGTGCTTCGGGACGAGGAGGCGGGATCCATGATGCTACTATGCCGGTGCCGGTGGAGGCGTGTGGGGAGGCAGAGGTGAGGACGAGGGAGGGATTGGGTTGTTGCGTGTCTCGGGTAGGTGAGCGGCGTGGTGCGGTTGTTGCTTGGGAGGGTCGCTGGGAGGGTGAGTCGGGCTGGTCCTCGTCTTCGTCGTCGTCGCCATTATCGTCGTCGTCGTTGTCTTGATCCTCGTCCTCATCATCATCTCCGCCTGCGTCATCGTCTTGATCTTGATCTTGATCCGCATCCTGGTCCTGCTCATTCGCGTCTTCCATCTCCTCATCCTCGTTCTCGAACTCATCCTCCGCCGTTGGGTCCGCATCATCGAAGTCCGCCATAGCTGGAAGAGGAAAGTGTCTTTACTATACGGGACTACTCGTCCGGGAGCGCAATGGTCTTGGTCGCGACTGGGCTGGTATGGATATGGAGCAGTCGCACGCGATGCGCTTCAGCCTGGTCTAAGCGCGTCCTTCGCTATCTTCCTCCTTTGATGGATCCGCGCTGGCATTGGCGGAGCTGTATGCGCTCCAATGTCTGGGAAGATGCCTGGCGACGCTATGTTACTCTCTCAAGGCTCTTGAAATGGAAGCGCAACACTTTCTTGAGATCTGGAAGTCCGCTCGAGCTACCCATGCACGTTGCGGCTTCTCCGCAGAGCCTCATTCGGATGCTGCCGTGCCAGGATGTGCTGGAGAGGAGACGGGAGGAGCGAGGCAGTCCAACGGCTATCATCTATGTACTTCCCATCGCCAGGTGTACAGTTATTATCATGAAGGGTAGACTGTGCTCCCATTTCTCGACCGGAAGGCTCACCTGCCCAGCTACGCAACTACGTGAGATGCTATCGAAGGGTATACAAGCGGCTTAAGCTGCCTGAAGAGTCCAAAACGGAAGAACAAGTTGGAGGCTCTATGTCGCATAACAGAGGACTGCGTGAAATGTGTACGCTTTGAGAAGACTAGGGCGCTTGCATGAGATGTGGGACGGAATTTGACATAGAGCATGGCTACGGCTAAATGCTCAACCCGGGAGGGTGCAAGCACCAGCAAGCACAGCAGCACTGGCCATGGGAGTTGCGGTTGATGATACACGCTGTGTATGCTATGACAACTTCGCTTTCCGCGAATGTCCTGCCTCGCGTAGTGGCCCACCAACCAAGTACTTGTCTTTTTCTTGACCGGGACTCAAGTCCCAGGGCAATGTACGCCCTAACTCACATCTTGTCAGGTGCATCTCTGGTCACCAGGAGGACGGGAAGGCCTGGTTGCATCGATCGGGTATGCTACAGCCGCAGCCTTCATTAAACCCATCCGAAAGAGGTGAGGTTTCCGGCCCGACCATCGGGACGGGATTGACACGGTTTGCCGTTTGTTCGACATGTGGCAAGGAAGGCGCGTTTGCATAGCAACGCCTGCAGCTTTCCGTCTGGAACACTTTGCTCTCAAGCTCTTACCATGTCCTCAATGTCAAGATTCCCCTTCCCCGCCCCACGCGAGCAGAACACTGCCAAAAACTACAGAAGCACCAGGCTGCTACAACGCCGAGAATCTGCACCTTCCTCCTTCAACTTCTAACACGATCAACACGCTAGTCTCGATCTCCACTTTTCACCTTCCACCTTCCACCTTCCACCTTCCACCTTCCACCTTCCAAAGCTCACGGACAAACACACAAGAACCCTCCTTACACCCATCGCTTTTAGGCCGCCTTCTTCTTCTTCTTCTTCTCCTCCTTCTCCTCATCATCAAGCATGAATGAGAACCTCCTCGAGCGCTTCGGGCGCTCAAGGAAGACCTTCCGTCCGGAGAACAACTCAACGGACCTCTGGATCCTGCCACCGCAACTGAATCTCAAGATTCGCTCGTACTTCGAAGACTCCAAGAAGCGCATTGGCGGCGGACCATGGCTCGACCGCCCTGAAGTACCAACCAGCGGCGAGGTCCGAGATACCGACACGGGCTCAGCAAGCTCCTCTGA
>JAKLLW010001867.1:0-11069 GCA_022814695.1 Neocatenulostroma microsporum | reverse complement strand
AGTCTGATGCTCTCGCTATCCACTATGACTCGCCCGAGCATTTCCAGGCTGCTGCTACCAAGTTCATGCTCAGCATCCCAAAGTGAAGCGTCGGAGAACAGGGAGCAGAAAGGGAAAAGATTAGCAGGGTGTTCTGAGTGGACTAAGGATTTCTTACGACTGGTGAACAAAGGGTATTCAACAACCCAGGGATCCTAGTGCTGTAGCTACGTTCGCTACAGACTCTTGTTGTGTACAATTGTGTCTTTCTTCTTGGTGCCCTCAGTCAAAGTCTTTGGTGTTAGCGGCTGGGAATTCCACGCATCTCCGAAAAGTGATATGCACAAAGACTAAGCATGATCCCCACCAAGAAGTGTTCTACAATTCCGTTCCATTGCTGATCCGCGAGTACTCTTGCTTCACTAATACGTACAGTAGAGTTCACTGACTTCTCCAACGGCGCCAAGACGATCCTCCCGTCTTGGAGGATTCGTTCCGTTACGTCCGTCGAACCCTAACCGGGGCGCCGTTGAAGCTTTGCGAGTGTAATATAAAGCCCAAGCCCGTTGCATTTCGACGAGATGCGATGTGATACCATGAAATTCCAGCTTCGACTTCGCACACGAAGCGAGTAGCACGATGTCCGCAAAAGCCATTTCCGAGTTGGGCGTGGAAGCATTTGCTTCTCAGCAAAGTACGGTCTGCCCGAGCGTCCAAGAAATCACCCTCGCTGGACGACGCATCGATCTACACCTCTTACCGCCACTGTGTTGCATAGCCATTGTGATCTCGCTGGACGCAGTCAACATTGGGCAGGCCCGTGTCGAAGGCCTACAGCATGATCTTCACATCCATGATCGGGACTTTAATATCGTGGTACTGGCGTTCTATCTTCCTACGATCGTCTTCAGCCTGCCCGCCAACATTCTCATGCAGTCCGTCCGACCTGCACGGCTCCTCAGCGGTGTAGCTTTCTCGAGCGGTACGTTGAGCACAGCTTTTGTCGAAGTACCCTTCCTGAGACTGAGAGAGCGACAGGTATTTTTACGGTCTGCCAGGGCTTCGTGCAGAACTTTGGAGGCCTCGTAACGACTCGTCTCCTTCTCGGCATATGTCAAACATTCTTCCAGGCTGGCGGCATCTACTTGCTGTCAGCATACTATCCACGACACGCTCTTGATAAGCGGATCAGTGTTTTCTTGTCGTGCCGACTGGTAGCTGGTGCATTAGGCGCCGTACTTGCGTACGCCATAGTGCACATGGACGGTAACAGGGGACTTCCAGGCTGGCGATGGCTCTTCATCCTCGAAGGCATTGCTACTAGCTCGGTCACCACCATCTGCGCCTTCTTCCTTCCGAATTGGCCTGAACAGTCGGAAGCCGTCAGAGCGGCTGCGAAGATCATAAGCGACTCGAGAGGAGAGCCCAAGGACACATCGTGCGTCCGTGGTGAAAGCGGATTTTGGACCAACGTGAAAGAAGTGCTTCGTGCATTGCTGACATACACCACGTCAGTCTTCACTTTCTCCTCTGATGGGGCAGCAGTTGACTGTGCACAGAATCTTGATGCACTTTGGCAGCAAAGCGATGGCCAGCTCATCAACAGTCTTCCTGCCTACAATTCTTCGCGCTCTCAACTTCGCGCCGTCAGAGGCCCACTATCTGAGCGCTCCAGTCTTCCTCTCTACCGCCGTGCTTGCTCTCGGGAATGGCGCGCTATCCGACTACACGAGACGTCGATACCCTTTCGTTGCCGGTCCGTTCCTTATGACCATAGTCGCTTACAGCCTACTACTTGCTGGCCGCAAGATCAGCGTCGGGGCTTCGTACATGGCCTGCTTTCTGTTGCACATTGGCAACATAGCTGGCGAGACGACGGCAACTACATGGTTGAGCAACAACATCCTTGAGAGAAACAAACGAGGCATCGCATTCGGGTTTGTTGCAACGATCGGGAACCTGGGATTCATTGTCGGCTCGAACATCGTGCTGGAAAGTGAGGCACCGCAGTATACAACTGGGTACGGAGTCGGCCTTGCTCTTGGAGCTTTGGCTGTGACCGCTGCGACCTGGCAATTCGTACATTTGCTGCGGCTGGAGAAGACCCAGAGCCAGGGGGGGACGGATTCGAGCAGGATCGTTCTATAAAGATCAAAACACGTTCCGTCGATCTGGCCTGGTCATGTGGCGGGTGCTATGCTGTTCAGCGTTCAGAAGATAGCAGTACGGCCTGTGACGAGCCAGTAAGTGGCAGACGGCCCTAGCAAGCCGAGCATGATGTTGAAGTAGAGCATAGTCGTGGTGTATGAGTAGAGGATTGTTTGCATTTCAGTGTAGTGTAGACGTCTTGTGTCAGACGAAGGGAGAGGACATGAGAGAAAACTCGAGATCCTCTTTCCCCCCCACACGGGTGAACGGCACAGACGCGGCGAGCATAGACCTCCGCTCCACTTTGCAGACTCTACCTTTGACCTCACATCATCATGTATCAAGCACGTCACGATAGCTGATCGTCGCGCCATACAGACCTGCTAGAGAGTATCATGATGTCTCGCACGGAAGTCACGCCTGAGCAACAACTCTACCCTAATTCGTAATTTCGTTCTCTGTTCTCGTTTACCCACCCTTCACTGCAACCTCCATGGCGACTACTCACGCAACATTTGTCGCTCCTCTACCGCCTGGAAACGCTATAGTCGGACTGCACAAGCATCTCCTGCGCCAGCCATACCGACGTATGCCTACCGCGCCCGTCCTCGCTTCTTCTTGCTTGGCATGAGCCCGCTGAGGTACTCGCCAACGCCACCCCTCTTGCGCTTGCGTGGGCGATCGTTCTGCGGCTCGCTCAGTTGCGACTGACCTTCGCCATCCATTGGTGTTTTCTGATTGCTGTTGTCTGCAGACGCGGGTACACTGGCCCCAATCTGCCGCAGACCGTCCAGACCTCGCTGCATTCCTGCCACCTTCACATCCCACACTTGCCACTCCTGGTGCCCTTCACCGCTGAAGTTGTTGGTGACGCTGGGACTTACGATGTTGATCTGATTCCCATTCCCGCCGTTAATGTTTATCTCCCACTCCCGGATGGGCTCTTCCACCTCAGTCGCCATCTCGTAGTACCGCATTTCATGGCTGGCCCGCATATCCGGAAACCTGTTGAAGACGTTGGAATTGATGTTGATCTGGTTGGAACCGCCGTGGATGGTGACGTTGTCAACCACCTTTCTCGGTGAGAGTGCAGCGCCAGTGTCGTGACTGACGATCATGGTACCTTGCGGTATTGATCGGTCGGCGAAGGTACCGGGAAGGTCGCCGATGACGGTAGAGTTGATATTGATCTGGTTGTTGCCACCGAAGATGGTTATGTTGATCTCTTTGCGGTCATGTTCGCCCTGGGTGCGCCTGGGAATTATGGGAAGGCCTTCTGTAGGAACTTGAGTCCCTTGACCTGCACGCCTGACATTCATGTTGGATCGTCTCGCCCTCTTCGCTTATCGACTACTGACCTCTCGCAGTGGCTAGAGACTTTTAGCGTCCTGTGTATAAGCCAGGAACAGCTTCGTTGGTAAGAGGAAGGGTCGCAGAGCTAGCCCAGCCGCTGCAAACGTATCGAAGTGGACTAGTCGGATCGTTAAGAGGTGCAAGTTTCTCGTAAAGTACTGACAGAAGACAAAACGACTGCCTACGCCAAGAATGTTGTACATCATTTGCGCTAAACAGTGAAGACCAATGTGTGACTGCGCAACCCAACAAAGCTCAGGAACGTGCATGCACCTCACACAGCGCTAGAATCCACCCTGGAAGATGAAAGAAGTGTGCCCTACCTTCAACAAGCTTTCTCGCAATCCTGGGCGACTGAGAAGACTCTGAGGACCACATCATCGCGGATCGACGGAGCCGGCAGGAAACAATCGACTGCATTCCCAGAAGGTGCGCGCAGCAGTATGAAGCGCAAATACATTGATCTGTAGCTAGAAAACCCGGACAACGATCCCGAGTATATCGGCAATGAGCTGGACGGGGACGACTATGCCGATGCACATGAAGCTGCCTCAAGAACACAGAAATCAAAGAAAGTCAAAACGATGAGGAAGAGGAGGCACCGTCTGACCAAGACCCAGTAGTCGAACCGAAAAGCCGAATGGCATCATCGCTGTACAGCGAGGTCTGCCGGTCATGAGTATCACGAGATGGACCAGAATTTGACAGCTACGCCATGGCGTTGAAGCAATGCTGGGCGAGGGAAGTCTGATAGTCCCAGAGCATTACAAGGAAACACCCAGTAGCCTCCAGCGCGATTGAACGCAGAGCAAGCCTTCTCCCGTCAATAGGCTACCTGCAGAGTTGTTACAAGACATCTGGGTCATGAGCAGCAACGCCTGCCTGTCGTACACACCTTGCAGTCTCGCGGACAAGCTGCTGGATAACCTCGCCATTGAGGTCTTTCGCAAGGCTGCGCGCAAGTATGATATAGCGGGTAGACAGCTGGACCTTATGTTCATTCTCTGCGCCATGCTCGATGGGGTGTCTAGCGCGAAGCTATCTTCTCGCGATCGCTCGGTGGCTAGGAAGACTGACTTTGTTCTATTGTACTGGAACGCGCATGCACTTTTGGATGGGTGGAGCGCGAAGACCTGGAACATACACGGAGGGATAAGCTGAGCTATGGTCAAGCAGGGTACAGATGAGGCTCACGTCGTCGTGAGAGATCATCCTCGACAGACTCCATGATTGTGAACGCACCGCGTCGTCCCAGGAGCATGGAGCATCAGCAGGAGGCCACCTGCCATGAACCTACAGCACAAGACTACACCGCGGCAGCGGAGACTGCGAGCCCGAACGCGGCGTCTGAATCCTGGTGAGCTGAGATGCTCATGCCAGCAATGTGGCGATTGTGGGAGGGGGCAAGAAAGGGTTGTCGGTCGATACGCCGAAGGGTCTGCAGACGGAGCAGACGCATAACCTGAGGTCGGAGGCAGGCTGCGATGGGATACTCAGCTGGGTGAGAAGCTTTAGAAGTTGGACGATGCGTGCGTGATGTAAGGACGGAGCCTTGCTATGCCCTTTCTGGGCTGGTGGCAGTAGAAAGGTTTCGCAGCCGGGATGACTTGTACAAAAGCGGGCCATCGCACCTCACTTCTTCTCATCTCCTCTTCCTCTTTCACGTCATCTCCCAACTTCACTTACACTCTCACCAATGTACCCTCGTTTGACTCGGTGAAGTCATGGTTATGCGCACTCATAGGAATATCAAATGTTCAAGGCCAACATGCGGCGCGCCGATGTCTTTCATAGCATTACTTCAAACACACGAAACCACAAACTTCCATCACGGAATCCATCATACTCTCACCATAGCACACGCAGATGAAGCTGCAAGCGCTATTGACACTTTCGCCGTGATTAGCGCGCTCGGATTCGACCACCGTCGTCGATGCCATCACCGCAGCAAGGCAACCTTGACACGGCCAGAATCGTTCGTTATACCCTCGAGGAATTCCTATTCTTGCCTCGTAAGTAGGTGATAACCCACTCTGACAGACATTTATCTTCCACATGCATCGTATCAGACTTATTCCACCATATTGTTGTTCTCCTGGGGCTGACGTACATCCGAGCAGGGCCCATCCAGCTAATTGGGATAGAGGGCGCATTCCGGAGCTGGAATATTTCTCAATAGACGAGCGTAGCGATGCGACCTGTATTCCATTCGTTAGAGCGCGCCCTGTTGGCTCAGTGAGATGAAAGCACCCGACTGTCACCTGTTTAGTTCTCACCGACTATCGCTGTCAGTCACTACCAACGGGCTACCAACGGAACTGCTCTCCATGACAGGGGACTGTCTACCAGCCGCAGTCATGGGCCGTCCACCAGCTAGCCTCTTTTGTAGGCTTGTTCGTAAGATGATGGGGTTACATAAAGGGTAAATCCTACAACAGTGATGACTCTAGGAGCATGAGGCCGTGATGGCAAAAGGGTCTGTGGAATGGCGGGCTATGGTCTGGAAAACTTGGCCGCCTACGATGATTATCTACTACAGCCTGTCTAAAGGCAAACACAATAGTAGCACGATAGCATTCGCCTCGCTGGCGGCCTTCGACATCTCCAAGCTGTTTCTGGTAACGATCAACGACCTTATCGCCGACGCCGAATCCGGAAGCTGTGGGCGTGGTAAGGTTTATGGTTCGTCTATTCGTACTGCCTCGCTTAGAAGAGGCCCCAGCACCATACTACAATGCGCCGAGAAGCCTACTCAAATTCTTTGCACCGAACTGACAAATGGGCATAGCAGTGTATCACTGCCTGCTGACAGCCGCGCTGCAATAGGCTCCAGGAAGGCGAACAGTCCACCATGGTGTTCGCGGCGGGCGACAAGTTTCATAGCAGACAGCAGTACTCGAGAGGGAGGTCGGCAAATGGAGACCAGATACAACATTCACTGCGTCGAGCCCGCTGCAAGAGCGGCATTTGGCCCCCACTCTGCCAATATTCACTTCGAATGGCCGCTCGGGCCTCTTCGCGCTTGCGGTTCAAGCCGAAACGACAGCGCGTCTTCTAGAAGTTCGGCTTCTCGTGCTTGTTCATACATACATATTACATCCGAGAACTCTTCATCTCAAGCATAACTGCCACTGAGGATCATGGAGCTCAAAATCAAGTTCTCGCAAGCGTTGGACAAGTGCAACTTCAAGTTCAAGTTCGGCAACAAGACACCGAAGACCAAAAATGCTACCTCCGGCGGAAACGACTCGAGCGAAGACAAGGCCGAGCAGACACCAGGCACGGCGGTCAGCAACGGCGGCGAGGACAAAGACGTGAAGCCCGATCTCCAGCATATCAACGAAGGCGAACAAGCTCATCCATGTTCTCCGGTCGAGCCACCAAGTGCGCCGTCATCAAGACACGCTGCTGTGCCCTCCCGGCAACCCGTCCACCGTCCAGACTCGCTTTCAAAAGCTCCCGCTATCAAGGCTGAAGCTGTTCTGGGAGGCGAAAAGGCGCCCGGCGAGTCCGCCGTGAGCGGCAGCAATCAAACACACAACGTCGCGAAAGATCCGGCGACCGGCATTAACACGCATCCACAACTCCCTCGCACCACTCTGCTACCTATCGAGCCTGTACGTCTGCTTGCACCGGCACCTGCGGAAGGCGACCCGACGTTGAGAGAGCCTCCTTCTAGCGAGAGCTATCAGGAGCATACCACCGCCAAAGACCCACCGACCGGCTCTGGCCTGCACTTAGCACCCCTTCGAAACATCCCACCAGTTCCGCTCGCAAGTTCACCGACACGCTCACCTTTCGAAGTCGCCTATGGCAGACCAAAATTGTTGCAGCGTACCCAGAAGTCCGCGTTGGTGTTCACATATGACAGCTACCACCGCACTATCCAGTGTGTGAAGGCAAAGCAAGTCGCGGCACATGCCAATCGCGACATCGCAGTAGCATACCCCGATGGCTCGCATTCCCGTGGCCTAGGAGCGTGTGCCGTTGCGTTCCGGCGGGAGAATGTGGGCAATTGGCAGGGCGTGGCGGTGTACCTAGGCTATACCGCCAATAACAATGACGACGAGATGGAAGGCGTTGGGGTCAGTCTCGATATGTACGAGAAGAGACACTTCGGCGGAGGCCTGAGGGGCATCATTGTTCGGACTGACTCTAAAAACGGGATCAAAGACTTCTGGAGGATGTATAAGGGAGACCGCCCGGCAATCAAAGCTGGCTACAGGGTCTACGACGGGGTGATGAGGATTGTCCGTCGCGGGGATTTCGTCAAAGTGGAGAAGGCTGAGTCTCATACTGGCTGCATCGGCAATGAAGTGGCGGACCATTTGGCGACCTTCGCTAGAGAGAGAGGGGAAGAAGGCAAGCTCGCGAAGGATCGCTTCTACTATGCTCCGGGTCTTCACATTGATGCTGAGCTCATTCGCGAGGCTGTCTCGAATGCGGAAGCTTTCTGGAATGGGCGCCGGGTACTCAGCCAGAGTTTTGTCTCGGACCCGCAGCATCGGCTGAGCGCACCGCGTCCAATTACAGTGCCGCCGAGCGCACATCCTACGATCGAGAACGCGCCACTGTTCTCCCAAACGGGATATACTACTGCTTCAGGGAGTCGGCGCGACGACGCCATCGAACCCAAGACATCTCCGAGTGATGTCGCCCAGCCTCCAGCTCAGACATCTCAACCGTCATTGCCAGGCACCATCACCACTGGCACGGGCTCTCCGATAATGGTGTTCAACAACCATGCTCCTGTCAACCTCACCCTTATCAATCCAATGAATACTACGACTACGACACGCGGCATGAACCACGTCGAGGAACGGAGAGAGCCAGAATCCACAAACGGACACCCACGGGTACGTGACTTGTCCTTTGCAAGGTCGTGTGTTCATACTGACATTGTTGAGCAGGACCCTATTCCGGACCACGTCTCTTCCCGGATCCCACATCCTGCTCTGACACATAGCATCAACCGGGACAGCTCCCGTGATCAAAGCCACACTGCGAGCGGCTTGAAGCGAAAGGCTACCCAACCGCAGCTATCCCAGGCTATCGGTGCTGCACGCGAGAAGAAAGCAAGACCCACACAGGAGACGGCAGCGACGAAGGTGAAGTCCGAAGAAGACATCGATGATGCGCTGCGCGAAAAGAGAGCGAAGCGTCGGGAGAAAGGACGAGCTCCTGTATGGCAGGAGACTCCTCACCAAGCGGGCAAGCAAGCACACTTCACGGACTATCGTGACCCCAAAGAAGACGACGACAAGACCGTCAAGACTTCAGCGTCTTATCGTGCGAGGAGGCGAGGTGCTGGCATGTCAGACGCCGGCGAGTCAGAAGCCAGCAATTGGCGTTCGCGTCGTGCTTATTAAACACCGCCTGCGACATCAGAGCACGAAGAGCACCAAACGAGTAGTCAATGGAGAGCATTGGGATCTGGAATGGCGGTCGTCGGGCAATCGAAGAGCATACCGTAAGGGAAACCATGATGGTGGACGGCCCATGTCGGGCTGCTCTCAACGCACTTATGCTTGGTGGCTGAGATTGCTGCCTAGATACATAGCACTGCATGCAATTGGGCTGGGCGGAAGGGATGGTTGACCCGATGAGACAATCGCACGCATGACGTATCGCATTACTCGCTGTATATATTCTGTGTAATGGCTATGTACACCTTGCAACCAAGCCTGTAAGCCTCTATAATATTCTAGCGCGAGATAGTGGCCACTGTTGAACAAAGCAGGCTTGCCGGCCCTCATCGCACCTGTCCCTGCTGGGTGCAAATTCTTGCAGACCTCCGTGGTTCTGGGGCCACTTTCGCAACAGGCTCTGTTGTTTTAGAGGTTTCTTTCGCAACAGGGTCTGCTGGTTTAGAGGCTTCTTTCGCAACAGCCTCTGCCGGTTCGGTGGCCTCTCTCGGGACAGGCTCTGCTGGTGGGGCCTTCTGTTTCGCCGGACTCGACGACGGTCGAGATCGTGAGGTTAGGGATCTTTCTCCTGGGCCCAGCATGGACGGTAAATTCGGCCCACCGTCCCTCTCCGGGCTGTCCTTGGAGCCCGAGTCATCATCAGTTGGGACGCCGAGATTTCTGCGTCTCAATGCGCACTCGAGCTGTGCGATCATCCCTTGATAGTACTCGCAGTCCTCCAGGTCCTTCTCTACCTTTGACCGTGCCCTCGAAGCAAATCTAGCTACGCTTGAGTTTGTGAACACACACATATGATTCACCATGCCTTCTCTTTCTTCTTTACGAACGCCTTTCAGAGAAGTGCGACTCTCTTCTAGGTCGTTGCGGCAGTCGCTCAGGGTGCTGAAGAGCTTCGCATCAGTGAGCTTGGTCAGGGTCGCACATTCAGGGTGCCCTGCATCGTTGCAATCGGCTGTTTGTACAACTCGCGACTTGCTGTTGCCACTACTGCGCTCCCCTGAGCCTTGCTCTTGAGGCATAACGTCACTCTCGCCTTGCGTCCGGTTCGAGTCTTCTCTCTCGGAGTCATTGAAGTCTTCTGGATGGGTTTCAAGCCATCGATTTGGTGATCTGAAGCCTCTGCCCCTTCGTTTGGCAGGCGAACCGCCGCCTTCAGAGGGGTCATGGCTACTGTCCGACTTTCGTTTCGGACTACGAGGAGGTCCCGGCGTTGGACCATCCGGTGGTGGCGAGTCCGCAGAGTCCGAGTCATCACCCCAAGTCCTACCGTTCTCCTCCAGTAGAGGCCGCAGACATCCGTCAACGAAGCCTGCTTTCAACTCCCGCTGACGCTCTTGTTGAAGCGGTACAGAACGTTCCAGCTCCTTGATCTCCATACTGACGTCGTCCTGCTGCTTTTTGGAGCTGTCTTGCTGCTTGGCGAGATCGCTTTCACTCAATGTTTGCAACGTATCTGTCTGATTCTGCAGTCGCTTGTTCTTCCACTTTAGTACAAGAGCGTTCGTCCTGAGGTCGTTGAGCCGCTTCTCGTTAGTGGCAATAAGGTCGTGGCGATCGGCGAGAAGACGGAGTTGGTGGCAGCAGTTCTCATCCAAACACCAAGGCTGGTTGAAATCAGCGTCGAGACAGTGATTGTTGAAGTCTTGCGATATACCAAAGAGACTGTTCCAGGCTCTTGCGGCCGCTGCTTGTGAGTTACGCAATCGGCCGGAAATGTCTGCTAGCCTGCCGTCTAGCCTTTCGTACCTGTGTGCGGCCCCGACAGCGTCTAATTGAAGAACTTCTGTACCCGATCCTTGGCTTTGTCCATCTTGCCCCTCTCAGCTCCGCCGTTTGCATCCTTCTCCTGCTTCTGCTGCTTCTTCCTCTCCTTCTTCGAGAGCTTCGTATCGGGCTTGCTGGCCTCGCTGAGCTTGCGCTTGAGACCTGCGTTGTCCACGTCATGGCTGCCGCTTTGATTGTTCAAGCCAGAACCGTAGTCCTGCAAGTTGCCGCCATAGTTGGAAGTGGCGCCGTAGTTGTTGAGCCTGCCGTCGCCATACGCCGATCCACCACCGCCATAGGCCGACCCACCAGTTCCACCAAGACCGTATCCCGTTCCAGCACGACCATACGGCGACCCACCAACACCGTAGCCCCCAGAACCACCACCGTACCCCTTGA
>JAKLLW010001866.1:0-11086 GCA_022814695.1 Neocatenulostroma microsporum | reverse complement strand
CTTTCTGTCTCTGACTCCCTCCCCTGCTCTTGCTGCGATGCTCTGTTCGAAAACGGTGGTCCTAAGGATGGGCGAAATTGCTGTACACTGGGAACTTGGAAGGAGAGCATTGAGAAACCTGTCGGTGTGCTGGCTGGCTCAGCGGGCGATAATTTCGACTAATTGACGCGTCGTAGAATCTCCAGCAAGCTTTGGATGTTCCTTGATCGTGATCCAGGGGCTCTCGATGGATCTCAAGACGCTTAGACTGATAGATGGGCAATGAAGTGCTATGGGCAACGAACAGAACGCGGTATAGCGTTTTCAATGAACAGCAGCATCTCTCAGGGTATACATCTCGGCCCAAAAACATTGGCGCACTGATAGGGGCTTGATAACACGGTGCCTTGCATGGGCGATTGGCGCTCAGACCGGGTTCATTAAAGTGACTTGCAGGCGGCTTCATCTCCGTCGTGCATGACTTCCCGAGCCTCATGGAGTGCTACTGTGCTACCTCATAGTACTGGGACAAAGAAGAACTCCATCGTAGTGTAGCTTCCTGTTGTGCCAATATGATGTTCTTTTCGTGAAGCCTTCAGCTGCTTTGTGTTGCTCTCGTCTCCCACAGCTCCTTTCTGAACGCGATAAGAAACAGAGCTCTTGCGATAGCAACGGCTGATCCGCGCGGGCCACAGAGCCGCATGCTAGCGTACCTCAAACTTGGGAATTCTGGAGAAGCAAGTTGATGAACCAAAACACACGACACCCTTCCATCTCACCATTTGACAACTGGGCCTCTCGCTTCGGACTGGACTGTAAGAAGCGAGATACATAGCATGAGGCTACAGAGCTACCTGTCCATCGATCATGCCACGCAACAGACCTCCAACCTCCGGGTACGCTCGAATAGCCCAGGCAGAAGAAGAGGAAGAAGAGCAGCCATACTCGGACAACGATGACCCATTCCGGGATCGAGCCAGCATATCGGAACGAGATACCGAGTATGCTCCTATACAGCCAAAGCGCCGCGAGCGAATGCACATCCCCTCTGGCACATCATCACCTCGACGACCAAGACGGAGAAGAACGAATAGCGGTGTCGACATCAAAGCTATCAACTTAAGATTAGAGAGATGGGCAGAGGAGATCAAAGAGCGGTTCAAGATACGGAGGGTCAAGGGTAAGAGCGCGGAAGATGAACATCTGGAGATCTATAGCTCGGTGTTTCAGGCTCCGGACTGGATACGGCCAGCTACGAAGCAGACGATCGAGAGCGATTATGTTGATGGTACGGACAGGCTGTCGAAGCTGGAGTTCGATGATCTGGTTGAGAGTGTACGGACGGCGATAGAGCTCGGCATGCATCCCAGGCTCATCGCTCAAGGCAGCAGTGGCTCGTACTTCGCTCGGAATAGTGGAGGCAAGACTGTGGGTGTCTTTAAGCCTAAGGATGAAGAGCCGTATGCGAGCAAGAACCCGAAGTGGACGAAGTGGATACACCGGAACCTCCTACCATTCGCTTTCGGACGAGCCATGCTTATCCCTAACCTCTCCTACGTCTCGGAAGCAGCGGCCTACGTGCTCGACTGTCAGCTTCGAACAAATCTCGTCCCATACACCGACGTAGTCAGCCTAAGCAGTAAGAGCTTCCACTACGACTTCTGGGAAAGACGAGCATACCATCGGAATCGGAAACCCTTCCCAGAAAAAGCAGGGTCGTTCCAGGTCTTTCTCAAGGGCTACAAAGGCGCGACCGAGTTCTTCAAAGACCATCCATGGCCGGACAGTACCAACCGGGGGTTCCAGGGTACGGGTCCGAAGAAGCGGAAGAGGCGGTGGGCGGAAAACTGTAGGCCTGGCTCTGCACCAGCGGCGGAGGGTGAGGATACTGAGGATGAAGGCAGTGGACTTCCGAGTCGAGATCAGAGTCGGGGACGGCAAGAGTTCTGGACTGAGAAGTTGCAGCAGAGTTTCCGGGAAGAGCTGGAGAAGCTGGTGATACTGGACTATGTTATGAGGAATACGGATAGAGGAACGGACAACTGGATGATACGGATAGATACGGACAAGAATCAGGCACAATTGGTGGTAGAGCCTAAGAAGGCCAAGAAGCAGAATGGACATCTCGATGGCGATGCAGATGGATATAATAGGCGGGAGGAGAACATGACTGCTTCTGCGGCAGATGACGAGGATGAGACGACGCCGTACATAGGAGCTATTGATAATAGCTTGTCTTGGCCCTGGAAGCATCCGGATGCTTGGAGGAGCTATCCGTTTGGGTGGTTGTTCCTACCTGTGAGCCTGATAGGCAGGCCATTCTCGGAACGAAGTCGCAAACACTTCCTCCCGCTTTTGACGTCGAAGGATTGGTGGTCAGATACCCAGGTCAAACTCCGGAGGTGTTTCGAGCTGGACTCGGACTTCCAGGAGCGTATGTTCGCACGACAGATGGCTGTGATGAAAGGTCAGGCATGGAACGTCGTAGAGACACTGAAAACGCCTGACCATGGACCGCTGGAGCTCACACGTCGCTCGAAAGTTCTGGTCTGGGACGACGTGATCGACATCCCAGTCGCAGTACCCATGACCAGACCAAGCGAGGAAATGCGCCGGTCCACCACCGCACAGCACATCCCGCAAAGACCCAAACCCATCGAGGAAGAAGAAGAGATGGACATCTCAGCTGCCCATGCAAGCGAGCCACGGCCGCAAGTAAACCATGACTTACTCACCATGTCCTCTCCCACCAAAGAGCCGAGAGAGAATCCCTTCAATACTTCCCGACAAAGCAGCTCCCAAGACTTCAGCGCTGATCAGCAAACCCTCTCCCCACCACTCACACACAAAGAATCCACTCCCTCGCATCCTCTCATGTCACCCACAGCATCTCGGCCAGGCCAGCTCCGTTCTGCTACCGGCGGTACCAGCGCGGGCAGGAAGAGCTATGACGTCCCGCGTGTAGCCTGGCAGTCTCCCACTGAACGGAAGAGGCGCTTCTCCCTTGGTGGGAGGAGGAGTAGCGGATTCGGCGATGATGATGACGAAGATGGTGACCTCGGGTACTCGGCTATGAATGAGCAGGAAGGGAGTAGGCGGAAAGTTATTGTGGAGAGGTTAGAGATGGTTAAGAGTAAGGGGCCTTTCTTTACTTGGTGTTAAGAGGGTATGTTGCATAGCGTATTGGCATGGGATGATGTTTGCGTACCTGTCGCGGCACTGGGCGGTAAACATTGCATGTGGCATTTGAATACAACAAGCTGCGGTCTCTAAAATGAATGGCATAGAATGTAACAGTAGATGATACCCGAACGATGTATGATTTCTCATGCACATCTCTATCCAGCCTCTCGTATCGCTGTGTTACGCGTTGCACGGGCCATCTATCTCCTTGCACTGCATCTTTAGGATCATCACACAGGCAGCCTTGAACACGATGAGGGCATTTGCATGTGACAAACAGCGACCAGATAAGCTTGTTTTAGCGCGCGGGAGCAGCCATCCGGGTCCGAAAGCATATCTGCGAACGGATGGTCCGCGTCTTGGAGGCGCGACTCATCTCCAACACTCGACTTCATCGACAACATACAACACCATCACGACAAGCGCGACTATCCATCAGCATTACACCGGCACAACACCGACCGGCGATTTGAGTGACCTTCTCACTGAACGCGCCCCTCGTCTGTGAAGCTCTACCCCGTCCCTGCTTGCCACCAATATCCCACGCCATGATAACACGAGTGCTCTCCGAGTAGACTACTGAACGGGGCGGCGCCATCTCCCGGTTTCTCATACGGCCACTCTAACCCTCTACGAACATCCCCGGGACCGCTATGAACCCTTCGCTGGCTGCCCAACTGCTGAACCCGAAGGCCGCCGCGAAGGAGAAGTCTAAGAAGCGACAACCACAGTACGGTACGTCACCTATCTTTCACATCTGCAACCGTGAACTTCACTGTAACTTTTGACCGCATTGGGTAAGAACCGACGACATCCAGACCGGTCACATGCCATTGTGGGGCTGTCCGTTTGTCGACTATAAGAACCCCTCCATCCCCTCGATTGACGTTCGACTTTCCACCTTCGACACGACAACAACAACATCCACTTTGGCATCCATATTGCTACTTGCCCCCAATATCTTTCTTTCTTACCTGAACACCCCACCATTGGCTTCAACAGCTCTTCATGTGGCGGCCATTTGGCTTCCAGTCGTACTGGCCATCCTTCGGTCAACCTTCCGGCAGCGGCATCTCCGACGGTAACACCATGGGCAACCAGCAGTCCCAGCCATCTGGTGCAGAGCAGCCTTCCGGCTCGCCCACCATGCATCAAGCTGAGCCTGGGTTCGTGAATCCACAGCAGCTATCGACCAGCCCAGCGGATCCACCACCAACGTACTCGAGTTTACAGCAGCCTCAGGATGGTTGGGGATATCAGCAGCCGGCGTATGCCCCGCAACCAACGACACCGACACCAAAACGTCTTCCACCGGACACGCGTAGAGCCCCGACTTTTGGGACAGGCCTACAACACTCATTTTCGCCACCAACGTACCAATCGCGTCCGAGCATTCAACCTGCTCAGCGCTCCTTTCCACAGTCTCCAGCCCTGATGACCTCGTATCACGACAGCAATACTGCGGAAGATTATGATGAGCCAACTCTGACTGAAGCAGGCCCGAAGCAGTCCCGCAAGCCGACATCAACAACTCCTACATCACCGTCGACAACCTCGGATGATGTGAGGGCTAACATCCCTAGCTTCGATGCGAAGGCCCTGCTCAACCCGAGAGGCGCTCATGGCCACCCGGCTACAAACGATGCTGCGGCGAACGCAGCGACGGCCGACCGGAACGGCGGGCCAATGACTGGCAAACAGGAAGATAGCGAGGGTCATGGCATGAGCTATTTCATGTCGGACCTGCACAAGACGACGGATCGAGACACTGTGCCTCAGCGAAAGCGCAAATCGGAGGCCGACGAGGACGGCGACCCGGATCGCAAGAAGTCCAAGGCTACCTTCAGCGGTTTCGCAAGCGGTGGTCTTATGGGCGAAGAGCTCAGGAAGCAGCGCGAGAAGGTCGCTGCTCAGTCCGGGCCGTCCATCCAGCCGATTGATCTTACCGCCGATGATGCCAGCAGCAAGGATGACGAGGTCACATTCGTTAAGGAGAACCTCACCGCCAATGACAATGCGGAAATCATTATGGGAGCTCTTTCGGCGAAAGCGAACATGTCGCGGATACCTGCCTACGGCGCCAAGGCTACTGCAGCTCTCGGGAAAGAGACCTGGCCGAGGATCAGACTAAACTATCGACGCGAACAAGCCCAAGGCACGAAGATTGAACTCCTAGATCACAAACAAAGGGTTTGCGGCCATGTCGATAGCAAGCATGCTAGTGCCCTATGTCCATTGCTAGACGGTCAGAATATCAACAAGATACGTCTCAGCGTCTATCTAGACCAGCATAGGAGGGTGCAAGGCGAAGAGATCGGCCAGGCTATCTCGAAGAACTTGAGTGTCTCTATCGCGATGTATGCGCCACGAGACAAATCGGACCGGATTGGCAGATATCTCTCGCAGAGGCAGATGTTCCTCTGTAACCCAGGTCGTCTTGGGCTTGCGACGGGCAAGGAAGTTGTCAACCCGCACGAGCCAAAATTCCTTGGACCTCGAGGCGCACAGCAGGGCGAGCGCAGACCTCAGAGCTCACAACCAGCTGTCAGCCGTACAGTCGAGGAGATGCGTACAGACGCGCACCACATGTTCGACAGTCTGGTCAAGCACGAAGACCTGCCGGAGATGGAGGTGGACGATACGATCATCAGAACGGGCCTTCTTGCGCATCAAAAGCAAGCTCTCCATTTTATGACTGAGCATGAGCGCACCGACAGCGGTGACGGCGAGAACCGTGGGTTCTCTCTGTGGAAGGCACAACTGGATCGTAGGGGCACGCAGACCTGGGTCAATGTCATTACTGGTCAGGTCGTCTTTCGGAAGCCGCAGCTCGTTCAGGGTGGCATTCTAGCCGACATGATGGGTCTTGGCAAGACGCTGAGTATCTTGTCGCTCATCGCGCAAACCAACCGTGAGGCTGCAGTCTTTGGAGAAGATGATCTGCCTGCTGGCGTTGCCGCTGAGCGTAACGTCAAGTCCACGTTGATCATCTGCCCAAAGTCCGTCATGTCAAACTGGACCGAGCAGATCCGCGCCCACGTCAAGCGCAACAAGCTGAGTTACTACACTTTCCACGGGTCCAACCGGACGCAAGACACCGACTGGTTGGCAGAGCACGACATTGTCCTTACGACTTACAACACTGCGGCGTCCGACTTCAACGCGAAGAAGGGTGCCCTAAGGGCAGTGAACTGGTTTCGTATCGTGCTTGACGAAGCCCACTCGATCCGCAACCAGAACACTGCCGTCGCGAAAGCCTGCTTCGACCTTCTGGCTCAGCGTCGATGGGCAGTCACCGGCACGCCCGTACAGAATGGTCTAAATGACCTGGGTGCGCTCATCAAATTCCTGCACATCAAGCCCTTCGACGATTCGCATTGCTGGTCTCAGTACATCATCGCCCCTCTGAGGAATGGCAACACCGACGTCATTACCCATCTACGTTTACTGGTTGACAGCATCACCCTACGCAGGATGAAGGACAAGATCGACATCGCCGCGCGCCACGAGGCTGTGGTGCGCCTCGACTTCCCAGAGTCGGAGCGCAAAATGTACGAGCATATCGCTGCGGCATCACGTAAGGAAGTCAGCCTTATGACTGGTGGTGTAGCAGGTAGGCTCAAGGGCAAAGCCTACGCACACATTCTCAGATCGCTGGGCCGTATGCGCCAGTTCTGCGCCCATGGCCTCGACATGTTCGCCGAAGAGGAACGCAAGGACATCGCCGAGGGGATCGACAATGCCCATGCCATTGAGCTTGGTGATGAGCCGGATAACGAGGTGTATGTTTTTGTTAATGAGAAGCAAGCTTATGAGCATCTCCACATGATGAGCGAGACGGACACTGATCGTTGCGAGAGCTGTGGCAGCAAGATCGGTGAGGAGGCTGAGCCCGTGGACAAGAGCGGTGACGAAGACAGCGAATCGTCGGGCCAGGAGGACGGCAGCGGCGACGACACCCTTGGGTATCTTACGCCATGCTTCCACCTTTTCTGCACGAAGCCGAAGTGCAAGGGTAAGGATTCGTACCTCGCGCAAGCCAAGGCGACCTTGACCGCCGACCACCGCCACCAGTGCCCGTGCTGCGATACCAACGTGCGCTTGGGCCTGTTCGAATTTCACCGCTCCGCGCTGCGTGAGTTCCTGCAGGCGAAGGAAGCGACTGTCAAGGTCCGCCGGCGCAAGGAGTTCGATGCAAGCAGTTACAGCACACCATCTGCGAAGGTCTGTGCATTGCTTGAGGATCTGAAGAAGTCAGCCGCCGAGACCGAGCAATTACCTGAGGACGAGCCGCCAATTCGCAGCGTGGTGTTCAGCGGCTGGACCACGTACCTCAACCTCATCCAGATTGCGCTTGAAGACAACGGCATCGGCTTCGTTCGTCTGGACGGTACAATGTCTGTTCGTCAGCGTACGAATGTCCTCGACCAGTTTAGGAGCGACCCCAAAATCACCGTTCTCCTTGTATCGATCAAGGCTGGTGGTCAAGGCCTGAACTTCACGGTGGCCAACAAAGTCTACATGATGGAGCCGCAGTACAACCCGGGCGTTGAGCAACAGGCCATCGACCGTGTCCATCGTCTCGGCCAGGAGCGTGATGTGTACATCACCCATTATATCATGAACAATTCCGTCGAGGAGGGCATCCAGCTACTACAGCAGAGAAAGGAGGAGTTGGCTAAGTTTACGTTGGAGAGGAAGCTAAGTAAGCAGGAGGAAGCCAAGAAGAGGATCGAGGACTTGAGGGACCTCTTCAAGTAAAGCCCAGTGGCGTGGACAGCATGGCATGGTGGGCTGCAGTACACTTTCAGCTATGTGTCTCCCTGGGAGAGACACGCGGCTGAGGTTGACATACATATTCACGGTTGCGGATGGGCTTAGCGTAGGCAAGCTGGCGAGAACACAACTTGTTCTTACCTCATGGCGAGAGCGAAGGCAGATTGCATAGACCGTGCTGCTCTTCTCAGGGCTGCTGTGCATAGATAGCAGTGTCTCACTGAACAAAGTACACACCTCAACGGTATTGACTCAAATCCTCTCATATCTGCAGGAGCGCGCATCGGAGGGACTCGATTGCAACACAATGCACACTTCTTCAAGGTGACACATACGGTCTTCCCTATGACGCCACAGATGGTTCGAGTGTCTAACCGGCAATTCAGAGAGCTACGCCAGACCTCATGACTGGGATGGATCCCGTCCCAGACATACTCAAACCTCTGGGTCACGCCGTGCTTTCTTCGTATTGCTGGGCTCAAATCTAACTCCCATGAAACGCTGTTCGAGAGCTTCAGCACTGAAAATGTTATCGGACCTTGGAGCTCTAAGGTACGCTTCGTATGCCTCCGACGCAGTCTCTCAAGCCGACCAACGCATTCTTACGGCGTGCATTGCGACGGGTGCACAAACAAGCCTCTCGCACATTGCTTGGCATGCCAGGCGGTCTCTCGCATTGATTCTCGGCCACGCAGACGGCCGTATCACCAAGCTCTCCAGCTCATCAACATTAGCAAGCCTGGGGTCTCGGAAGATGAGACGATCTGGCCCTGTGAAGAGAGAATCATTGCAAAATGGCGTGGAGCGAGCTAACCAATGTCTCAATTATGTACATCATCACGATTACCGCGTGAGACATCAGCTTTTTCCAGCCAGGAGCTCAGGTTTCATCCTCAGCTGATAGTAACAGAACAGTGGACTCACTACCCAGCCCCCTTTCGCACACAGTCCGTTTAACAACTCGTGGAGATATTCTGGATCCATCGACGTTCCTGGCACTGTATCCGCGAGAACCGCTCTTCTTCCATTGATGTGCACAGCGGCATACTCCTCTCCGTGGAGAAGGTACTCCAACTCTGCAAGCATACCGATACCGACATATAACATGCAGCCGTGTCTAGCGATCGTCATGTCGCTCGGCACAGATCTGCGGATGAACTTGTGCATGGCGTCGAGAGTTTCGAAGAATTCTTGGTGTAGAGCGTGATCTATTGGGTTGTCGTCGCGTATGTCTGTGTCACCGGAGCTCCATACTTCGTGGAAGGGAATGTTTGACATGAGAGCTGTTGTTGCTTGCATGATAAGGCTAGATATCCTGGAGACAATGACGCGAGAGTCTATGTTGCTCAAGATCGTGACGCGGGGTGATGTCGGAATGGTACTGCTTGGTAGCCACAGCATACTGTCCGTGCCATTGGAACGTCTTGCATATAGCACTGCGGCCCTTGCTGTCTCGAGACATGATCGAGTGTTCTGGTGTTCCCGAGCATGCCGTCTGGAGATGGTTTTGCCGCACCTCTGACAACTGTAGGTACTTTCTTGGGAACGATGCTGCTCCTGCTCATGCGGATCACGTATGTCTCTTCGATTGAAGGTGGCGAGGCAGATGTTGCATTGGAACGTCTCGTTCTCGTGCTGGCTCCGTATGTGTCGATTCAGCGACTTCCTTGCTGTGTACGCCTGACTGCAGCGTGGACAATTATAGCGCTTTGCCACTACTGCGTTGCTCCCTTGTGACCGCGCAACCAGCCGTCTGTCCGCACGGGGTGCTTTTCCCTGGCTTGTGCTCTGTCTGAGGGTGTCACCTCTGTCGGATATTTCAACGGTGCTTGCATGCGGAAGTGCAGGCCTTAATTGAACGAGGTCTGCCCACTTGTCGAGATGCAGTGTGGCGATCTCTCGGCGGCTCAAGGAGGGACATTCATCGGTGTCGCATACGGCCTCTTCAGCTTCAGCCTCCAATGCCATCTTAGGGCGTGGTCAACAACAACGGACTGCGAAGTCATGTCAGCGACAGCGTCAAACAACCAATGTATATACTCCCCACAAGCCTACAGCGCCAGTAGTGGAGGAGTTTGGAAGACGTGGGATGCAGACCGCCATGTTAGCTGTAGCCTGTAGCTATACTTGTTCCTGCACCGAGGTTGATCGATAGTGCTCATGCGGCCCTACCGCCCTGTGAGGTCGCTTGATGGATTTAGCAGCTCTACCCCTGCGCCACTTGGGCGGTGGCTGCATTTGTCCTATCACGCGTGCAGATTTCAGATAAGGATTGAGGAAGCAAAGCCTTGTGGTCCAAGTAGTGGGCGGATACGAATTGTACGAGGAGCCCGAAGTGGATGTATGCTCGCAATTGGGCCATCTTCCTTCCGGTTCTTCAAACGAAGGACATTTTCGAGGTATCACGCCAAGCAAAGCTCGCTCGGCTCTCTTCACTCGTGAGAAGGATTGGAATCCTCCTGTATGATCCATGAGCAATCCAGTCATTTGTGAGACAATGATGATATTGCGGTCGGCCCACCGATTCCTAGACAGCATATGGCCGTTACTGTACGCAGTCGAAAAGGCTCCTCATATGGCTAGCAATCATGTGCAATCGTAGAATGTAGGAAGAGGTCAAGGCTCGGTGACAATGGACGTTACCGCCCACGGTCCCACGACAGCAACTCATTGTCGACCTTCGAGCGACCTTTACATCTGCTTCATCATCGCAAGAATATCTGAAGAGCCTACCAACATCTCGTAGACTCTCCCCCAACACTCATGTGGCTGTAAGATACCCACAGGTCGATACATGAGCTCCAGTGCCGTCTGGAATAACCGAGAACGCGGCGGCAAGCTCCATTGTCATCGACGCTCGCTCGTGAGAAGGACTGAGGCGCCTGTATCCTCCCTTCCGATCATCTGGGAGCCAAGGACCATGTCGCGGTGAGAGCGCCAATCTCTAGACAGCATACGGCGACCGTGCAGTGGTAAGAACGCTCATATGACAATAACCATGTGCCATGCAACCATGGTCGTGGGATGTAGGGGGTAGAAGAGATGTTCGTGCTTGCCATGTGTCGGCATCAGCCGAGAACCTGACGCAAGTTTCGCGTCAAGCTTCAGCCACTGTGGCGCCCACGCGCAAAGCAAGGCCTGTCACATG
>JAKLLW010001865.1:0-11087 GCA_022814695.1 Neocatenulostroma microsporum | reverse complement strand
CCGCGTATTAAACTTAGTTAAGCTCTCGGCGCTCTTAGCTTTAGTACTATAGATACGCTACGCGGTTATCTAATCGCCGACTACTATCTAGAGTCGCTCCTTAAAGTCCTTGTCGCGCGCGAGTTTAAGGAAGTTTAGCTAGATATCCTTATATACGCTAAAGGTACCCTTAATAGTAGCTTTATCGTACTACGCTACTAGTAGCTTATATACGTTAGCTAGATTAGAATTAAGCCTCTTAATCGCTAGCTAAACTAGTAGGTTTAGAGCGCTATTAGCCTTAAAGATAGTATCTAGCTCCTTCTCGAATAAGTAATATAGGGTAGTATAGATATAAAATATAGCTAGCTCTTTAGCGTAGTCGTACTTACTAGTAGTACTAGTATTATTCCGAAGGGCCGAAACGATAGGCTTCTAGTTAAGGTCTACGTCGTAATTAAGTATACTTTAGTTTAGGCCCTCTTCTAGAATATACTTATACTTTATAATAAAGGATAAGGTAACGTTAAGCTACGTAGTAGTATTACTAACGACCTAGTACTTTATAATATTATAGAAGTTAAGATTATTATAGAGGACGAAGGTCTAAGGGTCTCGCGTAATACGCTAGATAACCTTCTATAGTAGTATTAGTACGAGCGTAGTAGTAGTAGTAACTATAGTAGTAACTCTACCTTATAGTCCTTTATAACTAAGGCTAGCTCTCTCTAAATAGTACTATAACTAGTAATTACGCTAGTACTAGCGAGAGTATTAATTACTCTATATTTAGTTCCGCTCGTTATAAGGTAAATACCGAATACTTTCGTAAACTAGCTACTCTTCTAGAGCGCGCGGGCGTATACTACTATAAAGGTTATAAAGAGAGAACGCGACTATACTGTCTTATTAAGTAAGCGGTTACCCTTCTTCTTCTACTATTTGTCCTTACTACAAGTAACTACGTTATATATTAATCGCTTAGCGTACCTATTAATAAACAACTTACTATATAGCTTCTACTACGCTAGTACTTAGTCCTAAACTATTACCTATACTCTAGTAAGGTTAAACGGTATTATAGCTTCGTCTACTTTATACTCTCCGAAGTAGTCTTTACTAATAAGGCTATTAAGTTCGCGCTTTAGTATTAGTATACTTATAGCCCTCTTAGTCTAAAGGAGTAATTAGTAGCGCCTATCGTACTTTGTCGCGTTCTTACTACGCTTACTAATCTATATAGTAATAAAGCTCGGTACGCTTATTCTAAACTCTCTATTTAGCTTATACTTAATAATATTATACTTCTTAGTAATAGTAAGGCGTAAGCTAGTATTCTAAGACCGCTTCCTAGAAGGATTCGTCTTATCCTTACTATTGTAGTCTTCTATATCCTCCTAATCTTTCGCGGTAGTATTATAGAGAGCTTTACCTACTACTTAAATAGTATCGACGATCGAAGGGCTCGGAAGGGATAGTAGTATACGCTCGTACTCGGTTCTAGTAGTAATACGTATAGAGTTATATATTTTAACCTAAGGAACAACTAACCGCGATAGTTTTAGAGTAGATCTAGATAAAAAGCGTATTAGTAGAAAGTACGCGATAAGGAGTAGCTACCTATAGTACCGTATTTTATATAGTACGTCGTTATTACTAGTAATACCGCGTTTTAGTAAATATTACTAAAATCGGAGAGGAAGAATCGACTATATAGTTTTAGGCTAGATAGTAGTATAATAGCTATAAGTATTTAATTAGCTCGGTAAAGATAGACTCTAGATTTCGGTACTTTCTATAGCGCTATAAGGCTACGAATACCTATCTACGAGATTATAGATTCGAGAACCTTAGATTGTAATAATATAATATACTCCGCTTTTAGTAGAGGTACGGTCTCTATAGATTCGGTATAATCGTTAAATCTCGTACTTATTCTCGAGATTTAGTATTTACTAGATTCGAGATATCTCTATTTTTAGTATAAGATAGAGTAGATTCTATAAGAGACTAGGCCCGCTTTACCTCTTTTAGCTATATCTCTCGGTTATATACTCTAGATTCGAGATTCTCTAGAAATTACCGTATACTACAATACCGCTCTCTACTTTTCGAGAGTATACCTTTTTACGAGATTCCGTCTTTAACTTCTAATAGCTCGCACCTTAGCTACCGTATACGGCAACTTCTTAGTCCCGAGATTTGCGAGATTAGCTAAGTATTTATAGCCTAAGCTCAGAATTTGGCCACCTTTCCTTATTTGGCACTAGCGTATACTCAAACACGGAAAGCCTTCATAATGCTGGCTGGCATGATGTTGAGGTAGGGATCTGCCTTGTTGACAATACTCCCCGAAAGTCATTAATTCCTTATCTCCACACTATCCTACAGTACGTTTCCCTTTTCAGCTCTACTCCATCCTTGCCGGGCGCCCTCGCAGACTTCTGCTTATTACCAGGCGTTACGGGCAACTCATACGCACCGCCGCGACGACAACCTGGAACTGGTTCTGAAAACATGCCCACAGCGGCAAAGCAAACACATGGGTGAAGGATGTAACGCCCCAATTCTTTGAAGTGCTGCCCTCACAGTCTCGCTGTTCGTCTCAACATTCGATCTCCCAGCTAGTCGAGCCGTCGAGATGACCATGCTGTTCCTCCTGACCATCCTCTTCACTCTTCAATGCTACTGCGAAGTAACTCGGATGCCGCTTGCAGCCGGCTACGAGCTTGCTCTGGACTTTGGGTATGTTACCTCGTCAGCTTTCTCATCACTGGGCTGATTGATAGCAGAACTGCCGTCGTCTCAAATGGCAGCTTCTAGCTTTCTCATCCCTGGGCTGATTGATAGCAGGACCGCTGCCGTCTCAAATGGCAGCTTCTCGGTACCGGTAGCGAGAATCGAAGGCTCGACTTCCTATAAGTCTATCATGGCCGCCATGACAACACCAGACCCAATATCGCAGCATCTTTCCGAGCACATGCTGCAGCAAAGCGACGCCGCGCAACTTCCAGTCGGAATGCCGAACAACAGCAGCACTCCAATCTACGACATGCTGCGGGCTCTTAGCGTGGCTACAGACGCCTACTTGGACGGTCGAGAAGTTGATGACATTGGTGTTGCAGTACCGTTCGATATCTTCGATGAGCAGCCTGGTATTACATGGTGATATGACCTGCTCGTTAAAGCAACTAAGCGTGCCGGACTTCCACGAGTAATACCATCATACGTCCAAGCTGCCGAAGCCGCTTGCAGATGGGCTGGCGTCGGAGACTGCAGCAAAGGCCAGCCATGCAGCCCGGACGGTGCCGATAATCCTATGATACTCGTCCTAGCTGTGCAATACAGCCGAAGCTCTTTAACGGCCACCTTAATGCGCTCCTGGTTCGGCGAGCTCGACTCAAGGCGTCATGAGGTTTCTCTGGCGCTCGGAAACGATGCTGCTGCCACCGAGGTGCCAGACCAAGCGGCTCACTGGGCGCAAGTGAAGGAGCTCATCCGGAGGGTTAGCAAGCTCCCGTCGCCTTCTCGCTACGATCCTCCAACCATATCAAGACTGGTTGTGTATGGCGACAGGGCAGACAGCATAGGTTTTCAAAATGCACTCAAGGAGGCACTCGGTGACGAGATGGGACCGACGCAGAAGCAGGAGAGCCTTGTGACTCAGGCGACGCAGTCGACAATGGATCCGGTGTTCGCCGTTGCGCAGGGCACTCTGTACTGGGCATGGTGTGCGGAAGAAACTCCTCCGGAGCAATGGTGTCCTCGTTGGACATAGAAACTTCCGTTCATGGGAGAAGTCAAGCCTGCCAAGGGAGCACTCGTACCGCTTTCATGCCATCCAACCTGGAAGTGCTACCTTGGGCGAGATCATTACAGGCTGTTCCGGTGCAGAGATAGTATCACGCATATTAGACGGATGTGGTACAGCTATAAGCAGTCTAAAGCACTAGCTCTTCTGTGTGGATATCACTCCGCTCGTATGGCATCAATTCGCTCGTATGGCATCAATTCGCTCGTATGGGTATCTCTTCGCTCGCATAAGCATCATCTCACTCACTTTAGCATCGTACCTCCCGCGCGGGTATCGCGTACTCCGCTCCAGCTCACGCCAGTCGTCTGGCCATTCCTTTCATGCTCGTGGCCTCCATTACCGCCATCTCTCAGTCCCCCTTTCGCCTTCTCCGCCTTCTCTTTTTCCGCCTCCTTTCCCCTCAGCACAAACATCTCCCTCTGCCACCCCATCCTCTTCCCGAACTTCTTCGCCAGGGAAGAAAGCATGATGGGATTAATGCTCGGATCCGGGTGCGGCCGATGAATGACCACCGCAGCACTCATCCCATCCTCACCCTCATATGTGAAAGTCACCGCCGAGCCTCCAGCCTGCTTAGAGCTGCACCCAGCATCCATCAACGCCGCGACGAAGTCATCCCATTTGACCGATGCGGTGCCCTTGGCGCAGGCAATGGGTGTGAACATGCGGTGGAAGAGGGACAGGCTGACGGGGTTGACTTCGATACTGACCTTTTGATCGTCGTTCCCGTTCTCGTCGGCGTTGTTGTCTTCCAGTTTGAGCTTCTGGATGAGTGGGACCTCGTTCTCTGCGTTGGTAGAGCGGCGGGTCTTCACCTTCTCTTTCGGTGTCAAGGACTGGCGCCTCGTCTCTTGGGTACTGCCCCATACCGTCTGCACCGGAGTGGTCGGCAGCGCGGGTGGAAGGCTCCTCGATTTGGCCAGGCGGAGCGCTTTTTCTTTCTCTTCCTTTTCTGGTAGTGAGTCAGTATCTCGCCATCGCCACGGAAAATCTGAATAGCCTACCTTGCTCCGTAATAGCTTTCTCTAAGATCTTGCAATCCCTGTCCGTCTCCGCCGCATAATGCGTTGTCGTGCATACCGAGATAACCTCCAAGATCTCCTCGATCCTCGTCTTCGGGATTCTCATCTGCTCGTACAGCCTCTTCTCCGCATCGCGTACTATTCTCCAGAACTCCGCAAGCGCGCCGTGAGCGACCTGAAAGTCTACTATACTGTTCTTGGATAGCTTGGAGAGCGAATTGATGGCCAGTAGCTTCTCAATCTGCGGGTAAAGGTTGTCGTAGGTAAGGCCCATCATGACTCCACTACCAACAATGCGTCTCTGGAACTCGTCGCAAATAGGACGCTCCCTGCGTATCTGTAAAACCTCCTCGTTGCTTATGGTGCCGACACAGGGACGATGATAGCGCAAAGCCGAGAGTGCCTCATCCACAGCTGCCATGCCAGTGAGATGGTCATGCAAGGCTTGACCAATCCGGTCTCTGTCCCGCTTCGGTGCCTGCAAGATCGCGCGATCAAGAAGACCTAGGACGAACGTTGGGTCGTGAGCTCCAGGCACAGTGTGCGCATCGTGCAGATGGTACAGGCCCCAGACCAGTGGATCCTTGCGAAACTCATCTCGCTCCGAGCCGCGAGAGCGCCAGGCTCCTCGGTCTTCTGGCTTGCGATTGAGGAGACGAGTCATCTTGTCCGAGAATGCAGGGAACGAGATAGCTTGGTCGGTCAAGCGCGAGCTCTGTTTGGTAAATTGCTTGTTGAGGACGTAATTGAGCATGCGCAAAGCCTCAGCATACTCTATCGGAGGTGGTGTACCGATCTTGACTTCGTCTTCGTACTTCCGATGAACGGTCAATGTGTGCTCGGCCTCTTCTGCAACGGCTTGCCAGCACTCCAGTTCATCGTACCGGCTAGCAACCTTGTGCACGAGGTAGTCTTTCTGCTCTGCTGCGGACAGGGTCTGGAAGTAGGAAGTAGCGCGTACACCATTGAGGTACTCGCGGACGTAGAAAGGGTCCGTCTGCATCAGGTAAAGTTCATCCTCAGCAGCGCAGACCCTGTCTTGCAGGACTTCGACCAGGTGCTCAGGGTCGAATTGAGGCGGCGCTAGGAAGAAGCGATCAACATAGCTGCCTGCTATCTCGCGTTCGTACGGTCTGTTGAAGTCCTTCTCTGCTAGCTCCAGCCAAAGGTCGTTGCCTTCACCGGCTTCGGCTCCTATGATGAGGTCGACGATCTTCTTCAGGAATTCGGATAGCATACTCTGCGCTTCGAGGATGACGTGTGCGCGCGGGAAGCCGATAATATCCCATCGGTGAGCTCCTTCCTTCTCCCATGGCACCAGCGATCCATACGCGGCTCCGTGCATTACCACTGCGTGCGGGTTGTACGCTGTGCTAATCGCGCCTTCCAGGAACGGATTCTTCATCTGCTCCGAGTCGTACAGCGCCCATTCTTTGGGTGCATGCTGCGTGCGACACTGGAGCAGTGCCAGCAAGTTGTGCGCTTTCTCGCTCAAAGTCGGTACGTCCAGATACGGCAGGAGCCACAGCGAGTGATGCGCATGCCACTCTGCATGGGACTGGCGGATTACGCGGTAGAAGAGGTCCACATTCAGATGCTTGCGCTTGTACATGTCTGGTTTCGCCGCCACGAGTAAAGCAGCGCGCTTGTCAGGGTTTTTTCTCTGCCAGCGCTTGGCGATCGCGTTCCCGTGCAGCTCGAGCTTGTCGCGTACGTAGTCGAGATTGCTGGTATATGTGTTGACGAGGTCCAGCAGAACTTGAGATGCCTCGGCATCGGTGTACACCTTCGTATACTTCAACCACTCCCACTTCTGATGCTCGATCGGGCGGTACTGCTGTACACACGTCTCGCACGTCTTCTCGCACGTGGGTGGCGATGCTCCTGACACGATAGGCAACCCACCTCGATAGCCGAAGCCCTTCTCGACACCCTTTTCGCCCTCCTTCGCGTTTCGAGAGCGGTAGTAAGCTGTCGATGAGGCCTCGTCGAGCGCATCCATTTCGTCTTCGTAGTCGTCGATCTCCTTCATGAACTCCTGCATGTATTTCGGTGGTTTCTTGCGGGCCGCGCACCTCCTGCACTTTCTGCACATTTTGGATGTGCAGGACATGGATTGGGGGTGAAAGTCAAAGTGCTCACCTTCGTTGTTGTGAATGTCGAGAGTGGAGGGGCTAGTAGAAAGCGCTCGAACTTTATCCTCCGGAGTCTCGCACGCTGCAAACGAAGAAGCGCGTGTCTCTGCTCGTGATGTTGAGACGTTGCCTGTGCGTACCCGTTGTTGAAGCGGATTCCACGCGCTCGCGCGCTGAGACTGTGGACGTGATGCGGTCTTCCTAAATCGTTTAGCGACTGCTTCTAGTGCGAGGTATATGATCAGCAGAATCAACGTGATCAGTAGGAGAAGACATCGTAAGATGAATGTAACCTGCTGTATCCTTCTCCGCCATTGAGATGATAATAAAGTGCTGGCGTGGAGAAGCGCGTCGTGAGCACGCGTAGCTGCGGTCTTGGCGGGACGTCGCATCGTGGCGGGTTTGATCCAGATACTTGGGCTTGAAATCCATCAGAGACAAGGCGGTGAGACTCGGTATCATCTTTTGTGGTCGTGGTCGCTCTGAGTCTGTGGATGCGGACGGACTTCCGGGCCATCTATTGGTCTCGAATCGTGAGTGAGACCGCGCTGGGTCGTGGCTGCCGTATTGGAGCTACTTGAACGAGCTTCGGGCAGGCGCAGCAGTGACGAGTTCTTTCATACGCCGTGTTGCGCTCGCTCGCTGGTTGAAAGTGTAGCGACACGGTGTATGGCACACCCCGTGAGGTCTGAGAAGTCAGACTCAGCGCTCCTTCCATGTCGTCCAACCCGCGCTTAACCCAATGCGCACATGCCAAACCCTAATCTATGAATGTGGGATCTAGCTCAGCCTTACTGACACATGCAAACTCTCTTCCACAAACACAGCCAAACGCTCGTGAACGCCTGGAGACACCGAGCAAAGCTACCACCACCATGCCCTCCTCCTCCACCACCCGTCCCAAACGCTCCCGCACCTCATCCTCAACAATGGCCCAACACAACTGCCGCACCCTCTCCAAAACCGAAATCACCATAAACGTCTACGACCTCTTACCGGTACGTTCGCAACTCACAAACACCTGCCCCATGCACACGTAACTGACTGACACGCCAGCCCTAAACAGCCGGGCCGCCTCTCCAATGTGCTCTGGACCCTCGGCACCTCCCTCCTCCACTCCGGTGTCGTCATAAACGACCGCGAATATGCCTACGGCGGCCACAACCGCCGCAACACCACGGGCGTCTACTACACTAAACCGCTATTCTTACCCCCCGGAGCAACATTCCGTTGCTCCATTCTACAAGGCTTCACTTTCCGGACTGAACAAGAGATAGATGCGATAGTAAGGGATGTTAGCGAAGAGTTCTTGGGAGAGAGGTACAATCTCTTGACGAATAATTGTAATCACTTCACGAGTGTCTTGTGTGAGAGGTTGACTGGAAAAGCGGCGCCGACGTGGGTGAATCGGGCGGCGAGTATTGGACTCGCATTACCCTGCGTAGTACCCAAAGAATGGGTCAATCCTCCGGATCATGAGACCGCGGATGGTGAGCTGCTCAATGAAGAGGAGGATGAGGAAGGGGAGGAGGCGGCGATGTTGGAGAGTGATCGTAGGAGGGAACAGAGGGACGAGGCGAGGCGGCGAGACAGGCAAGACAGTGAAGGAACGTGGGGAGGGATACAGAGTGATAGGGGTAGCGTCCAGGTTCATAGAGCTGAGGAGCCAGAGGAAGGCAGTAGTCTTGCAGGAGGCAGGAGGATAATCGAGACCGTTGGAACGCCGCCGCCGAGATTGGTGAGTGTGAAGGATACTAGTGGGCGGGAGATGCCTGTTGCTGAAAGGGCGCCTATACCTGCCAAGCGATAGAACGCAGTGGATGTAGTGTACAGACCTGGATAGACAGTACGACGATATAACGTGACTCATGAGATGTTTTTGCTGTGAGCCGGTAATGGTTGTAGAGATGTTGCGTGCTATCAATGCTATGCGGTGCTAATGTTACACCAATGCGATGCGATGCCCTTGCCGCCCAAAGCCATATGGCTATAGCGCACGCTCCGCCTGCCAAAAGTTACATTGTAGCCATGCTTCCTCATATGCATGTTATGCGCGCAGAAGCAAATGGCCCACCAGCGCCCAGCGCATGCGCTCCCATGATGCAAATCAACCCTCCAGTTCATGCAGCAATCAAGTTGGACGCCTCCTACGCGCCCACACTCTTTCTCTTTAGCCCTCGGCCCTCATTCTCTGGCAACAAGCCCGGGAAGAATGCCGGTTTCTTCGGCGAGCCCTTCGAAGGAGAAGCTTTCGAAACCGAGGTGTTATTCCGCACACTCTGCGAGGGTAACGGTGACAGCGGCTCATCCGCAGAAGCATTCGAAACCTGTCGCAATTTGCTCGGAGTCTTGCCAGGAGTGCTCGGCAGCAGCTTCTCCTTCTTCGCCACCTCGTTCTTAGCAGCGGTGGATGCGGACTTGCTTTGCGTGAAAGTACTTGTGAGGCTTGCGTTGGGCTTTGCTGGTGCTTTGGAGACCTTCGTGGACTTGCTTGCTGTCTTTGACTTCGCGGAGGATGCTGGCTTGACGTACTTGACGTTGCTCTTCTTCGCGGGCGCCTTCTTCGTAGCAGCTGTGGGTTTATTGGTGCCCTTCGCTGCGGCCTTGTTCGCTTTTCCAACATCCTTGAGCTTCTCGTTGATGGTTGGCATCTTCTCCAGCTTTTTGGCGGGTGTGCTTCGCTGAGACTTCGTAGGCGTCATCAAACCAGCTTCGTGGGATACTGTGATGTTATCACCTTCAGGTAGCGCATTGCACTCGATACTTTGCAGCACCGAAGAGCGCCTGCTCGTCAGTGGACTGATGTCGCCGTCCATCGGTCGAATGGCTTCAGGGTCTTTTTTGGGCGTAGCGTCGAGTGCTGGAGGCAGAAAGCTGTTGTTCTTGTGGGCTGCTGAAGGCAGATTCATGATGTTGGCTGTCGTCAGCGGGCACTTGGGTATGTGGACAGCGCCCTTCTTCGCAGCAGCCTTCTCGGCATCCGAATCACTGACTTCACTAAAGTCGCTGAGGGCTTCGGGCTCCTCATACCACTTTCTCATCGCGGCGCGATCCGCCACTTCGTCGCTGGTGCCTTGAACCACAATGTCAAATAGGTCCTTGAAGTTCTGCGATGCGGGCGGAGGATCCAGGTTGATCCAGATAGCCAGACCGCCATCCCTCCGATCCCGTACCACACCGCACATCTCCTTCACAATCCTTTGCAAGCCCTTGACCTTCATAGTAGTGCCGACAACGATAACAGCATCTGGCTTTCGTCGCAGGTCCTCTCGCACCACCGCGCCGATGGCCTCCTCATCCGGTCCTGCTTCGTGGTACAGCACCATACGCGGCCGTAGGCGTCCAATGCCGTGACTTCGCTTGCCTTCCATGTTTGTGCGGATGTCGTTAACCTCCTCACATCTGGGACATAGCGGGGCGTCAGAGCCTTCAAACAGGTCGGCATCGAGATCAGAGATTTCGTGGCATTTTATGCACACCATCTTGTCCAGACCACCGTGTAGTTGAAGGGTTCGTGGCCACTTGCCAGTTTCATCCTTGGTCAGTGGTGTGCGTGTCTTCAATGGCTCCAGGTTGGTCTCCAGACAATCGACGTTCTGTGAGTACAACCGCATGAGCCGGCCTTCCTTGGCGATAGTGGCAAGCATGTGGTGAAATGGCGTAGGCTTTGCGCTCTTCGTCAACCGCGACATTTCGCTGATCATGTGGTGGAACTGATTAGTAGACGCGTCGTCCTTGTATACCGACGCGTCGAAGAGGTGCTGGCCGGAGCCTTTAAGCTTATGCTGCTCCTTCAGGGTGCTGAAAAGGCCTTGCTTAGACCGAAAATCGGGTACTGCTCGACACGTTAGCCAACATTGACGCGTCAATGGCTGCAATTGGCGGTGACATACCTCCAGCCGACTTGGACATGCCAGCGCCAGCAATGACCACAATCTTCTGCCGCTTATGGAGCACGTTGAGTACATGCTCCATCTCTCCTTGCTGCTCAGGCAACACCTTACCAGACCGCAAGTCTATATACTCCGTCGTGCGATCCTCCGGGTTCTTCGATATCCGTCTCCGCTTCGCCGGCGGTGGGCCATCTTTTTCTGCGCTGGAATCCATACCATCAGGACAAGGTGATCCGCTTTGAGA
>JAKLLW010001864.1:0-11092 GCA_022814695.1 Neocatenulostroma microsporum | reverse complement strand
GAGTCAGAGGAGCGGGATGGATGGGGCGCGGAGTGCCGCAACAATACCAAGGAAATACATCGCTCTTCTTTTTCCATAATCGGCAAACAGTGGATCCCAAGATGGAGTGATTATCGTGTACCAGAGTTATTATGTCGTGGTTGTCGTAATCAATGTCCTCTTGCCTTCCACCGAGGAAGGAACGTGAAGAGGGTTTCGCAAACGCTCGCTAAAAGTCAACCCAAAAAGGGGACTGTGAAGAACAGGTGCAGAGCACAACGCAAGAACGCTCACACAAGAACGCAGTTTGCAAGGCTTTTCTTGGGGAAGAAAGCGTTGCCCTTTGTCGCAAATATCAGCCGTCGCAAGGCGGCCGTGTGATGCGTCTGCAGTTAGACACTCCGCGCAAAAGCAGCAGGAGGTCAGAGGCAGAAGAGGTGACCGGACACCCTCCGGTCTGAGTCAAGTTTAAAGACTCGTCGTAGTCGTCGATATCCTCACCGCATATCCGCGCGGGTTGACACAGAGTGCTGATCCTAGCCCAGTGCACTATGGGATAGGGAGCGGAAAGGTCAGGTTGCGGGACTGACAGCCGGCCATGACTCCGGCTGTCAACGGCGAGGGTCGACGAATGGATCATTGTGATTGAGTAGTCGATGGACCGTCCGAGACCGATGAGGTGACTCTTCATCGGCGAGGATCGGCCTCGTCCATGGTCCGTGGATCCAGGAACGGATTCGCATGTGATGGTGGCGGGTATGTAGGTGAAGTCAAGTCGTAATCTCCATGGCTCGAAGCTCGGATGTGCGTAGGTCGACGCACCGCGGCGTCGACGGATTGGCCATTCACATTTCCAAGCTTCTCATTCGGCGCAGTGAAGCTTGTGGCTGTGTTGAGGATCGGTGACGTGCCGTGAACTTCCAGTGTCGGCATCGGCTTAGGCGTAAGCGTGTACGCCTGACCGTTGTACTTGTTGCCGGTGTGATCGCCAGGCGCAGCAGAGTACACTATGCTGTCGCGTGTAGCTTGCTCATATGTCGGGACCCTGAGGAAGTCGTCCAGCTCATGACGTTCTTCCCCAGAATGTCGCCTATCGTGCGTAGGCCGTGGGTCCACATAGGTACCCTCATCTCCACCTTTGAAGAAGAGGAAGCATGCTCGGCCGAACCCGATAAGTGCAATAAGCACCCATATCAACAGCACACACGTGCTTATGATAGCCTCCTGCCGAATAGCCTTATACAGGACATTCGTAACATGGTAGACCGCATCCGCAACAGCATCAGCGGCTCCACCATTCGTGCCGGTATTGAGTATATCGGCCTTCGATCCGGAGACCTTTTGCACGGTCCCCAAGCTGAAAGTGTCGTTCACCAGGAGCGGGAAGTCAATGTGCGCATGGTCAGAGACCCAGGTAAGTCCTTTCTCGATGCCCTGAATCTTCAGGATGACCAAGCAGTCCAGGACGTCCAGAATGGGCGTGTAGAGTACCGTGCCACCGAAGGTGATGTTGAGGACATCCACCATGCCGTCAACGAAGGTATTTAAGGTGGTGTTGACTGCAGAGGTCGTGGTATTGACCCAGCCGAATACGTCCTCGTTGATCTTGACGTTCGTGTCGTTGATGATGCCGTTCGTACCGATAGCCCACTGCTCACTCGCGTTGTTCAAACTGTTGATGACTTTGTCTGCAAAACCAACAACTTGGTTCTCGAGCGCAGGTACCTCCTTCTCAATCGCCTTCAGCAGGATGTACTGACATAGACACCCCAATAGGCCGGCGATTGCTAGAGAAAGCACAAACAGCGCGGGGACAGTCGTAGCGTACGCAACTGCCCACCGCACCAACGCTCGTCTGCGAGTGGATTTGAAAGGCCTAGCGAACCAGAGACCGGCGTCGGCGGTGTAAGGGCGCGAGACGAGGTAGACAGAGTCCATGGGATCCGTCCCGTCGTTCTTGATGAGCTGCGCCCGTTCCTTCATCTTGTGCCAGCGCCGGAGCTCACGGTAGAACATAGGTAGCATAGCTAGGATTGCTCCAGCTATCAGGACGCCGAGGAAAATTTTCTTGGCGAGACGCTCGATGTGCACGAGGTCGTCGAAGAAGTCTGTGATGCCATTGTTGTCGGAGCAGAAGGTTAGTTGCTGCTTGTCTGGTACCGGGAACAGAGATCTGTTCATGGTGTACTTTGGCAAGCTTTCGTTGAGCAGCTTTTTGACTTCCTCGAATGGGAACTTGATCGCCGTATTGGTGAGGTTGTTGACTTGCGCGAAGGTCGGGATCGAGTCGTTGAGCTTGTCAAGGCCCTGATCGTAGCCTTGAGGCAATTGCCAACTATCGAGCGTGTTGATCTCACTTGTGAGGTCAATCGTCGGCGGCGTGAGTTTCTTGCCAGAAAGCACGCTTCCGATCTTGTCAATGTCCTTCATGAAGCCATTCATAGCGTCCTCCAAGCCGGTGGCGGCGCCGCCGAGATCCTTGCCAACGTCTTTGATTGTAGAGTTGAGAAAGTTCCCGACATCTTCGGCGACAGTGACGGCAACATGCAAGCTGCCGCTGACCGCGAGCGTGATCAAGCAGAGGTAGGTCGAGGTCAAAAGGTTGATGATGAAGACCACGATCTCCTCGACTCCGGTGATGCTGAGTATCAACATCTGCATGAGTCCATTGATAGCTTTCTCAATGCCCGCGGCAGAGAGTTCGTTGACGCCTTCACTCATGTAATAAGGCATACTCGCCATAGCGGACCCAACATTCTCCACGGACGTACACATAGAGAGCGCCTGGGTCCTCGCCGTCCCCAGATTATCATCCAGGGAGGCGATAGCGAAAAGTGTCCGGACCAGGACGAGTAGTAGGAGGATGGTCCATCGGTTGATCCAGGTCTGCGAAAGTCTGGCTCGAAGACCAAGGTAGGGTGTGAGGTATGGTTCTTGGTGTGGGGGAGGTCGTGGTGCAGCCTGCGCGAGGTAGTAGTTGCGCATCTCATGGTCGCCAGCGGAGTGAGATGGAGGCGCAGGATTGGGGGGTTGCTGTTGGTTCTCTGGGGATGCCATGGTTGGCGTGGCGGTGTTCGAGAGTCGCGATGCGCCTGTGTTGGGTGAGGTCTTAGTATGTCTTGTCGAACGTGTGTGCGTGCGCCAGCCAGTGGCGGGTGGAAGATGCTCGCTCGTTCAAAGAAAATGTGCGAGGATGTGTTGCGCAGGGTGTTACACTCCTGGTTTGTTGTTGAAGGCGAGCCGCGGTGACCGAAGCACGCGCGAGCAATTATTGAATTACAGTGAATGCTAGTATGAACGTGCAGTGCAATGCGCCGAGAAGATGCCACAAAGGAAAATCGTGAAGTCGTCGAAGGCCCAGCCGAAGATGCAGGAAGCAAGATGCAGCACCGAAGCAGAGAACAATGCGGCTTTGACAATAAGAAACTCTCCACCTCACTCCACGCGAACTCCACTAAGGACAATGAAAAGTAGTATAACGCACCATGCTATCATCGGCGTGGCCTGTCATGCGACCACAATAGACACTGTCTATACAGTCTGAAACATCCACGCATCGTTCTCGAAGGGCGTCTCGTTTGCCGCCAGCCAATCATGGCGAACCGGGATTCTCGTAATGAGGCACAGCGCTTAGAACAGCCGGTTTGGTGCCAGTCGTTCTTTGTACTGCTATTCTTGCCGGAACGAGGTCGAATGGGTGTGTGAGGATGGTGAGGCGCTTCTTCGTGCGCTATACTGCTGGTCCTTGCCATGGTCGTTGCGCAAGGCCAGTGTGTCTTGTCCGCGCGGTCTTGCGGTCGCAGGGCGTGGCGCGCGGCCGGAGGTGGAGTCGTAATTGTTGCATTGCTCTCGCCATCCTCGCCGTTCCTGTCTGAGGTCGATGGAGTCCCTGGGGACGCTCCCCGAGCCTGCCGCAAAGGCTACGACGAGGAGCGCCTCCAGGTTCACAAGAAGGAGGTGCGCATCGCCAGCCCTATAACCGTCGGGTCAAGTGTGGCGTAGCGCTAGTGTGCTAGCCGACCACCTCTTTCGAGAGAAGCTGTTTCTTTCAGTTTCGCTGTGAAGTTGCCGCGATACTGCATCACTCTGTTGCAGCTCTCTTAGCCATGCCGTTTCAATGCTGCAACCTGTCGGGTTCAATGCGCGGTATTGGCAGCGACTCTGGGATCCAAGATGTGTTTAAAATGACGTACGCGACGCCACAGCGCCACAGGCTCGGTTCCGCTTGACTTTTCAGACGCTCGGGCATGGCAGGACGACATCTTCTCTCAACATCGTCTCCAGAGGTGGCTACTTGATACCCTATCCTCTATATATCCTCCCTACGCAGCTTATTGCCCTGTCCCCTTGCCGTTTCCCCCGTTGTATCATTGTATAATATCCTTCCGCTGAAGTTGGCCTTATCCTGGTCTCCTGCTGGTACCCTCACTTCCTGCTCTTACCCGGCCATCACTGCGTATCCATTGGTCCCATAGCGCTCTCTTGCGTTTCTTCAGTTCCAAGCAAACTTACGCCGTACACAACCGTTTCACCGCCATGTGCCCGTAGAGCTGCCGGCTGTTCTCGTCTTGATAAGGTGGCTTTGCAAGAGGATGCCCATGCAACGGGGATGTGGTCTATTGGAAAGACGCTGCGGGCTGGCCTTGGGAGTCGGAACCTCAGGGACGAGAAGGGTCTGCAGAGATGCGAGTTCGAATCCTGCTATCTCCATGCTCTTCATTTCTGCCGGCCGCCCATGAATCGGGGGAAAATCCCCTGCTCTTGCTAACTGGACTCTGATCGGTCGCTATTGTCTACATCGGGAGCTCGTAGAGCGTGTTGGCATCATATCGCTGTCGGCGTTCTTGGAGGATGATCGCTGGAGGTGTGTTATCCCTCTGGTAGGTGGTTCGGCGGTTCTCAGAGGTTTTAGGGCCCCATTAAGCAGATCCCATTGAGTCATAATGGAAGCACAACCATCAGGCCTCAGCGAACATTCGTATCATGTCGCCGCCGGCGCATATACAGATCACGTGCATCATAACTAGCTCAACGCAATTTCTAGGCTGCGGTATAAGAACCTGTCCTTTTCCCTCCATTGCTTCTGCCTACAATACCAACATCAACACCATCAACATCAACCACCACTCTCGGCCTCATACGACAGTGCACACGGAGAACAACATCGACATCTCATACTCCTACCCAGCGACGGTTACGATTCAGGGAGCAAGGCACCGAAGGTACGATATCTTATCCTTGCTGGCTTTCATTATCACTGCCGCTATTGGACCCACAAATCACGTGCGTCAGGCTAATCTCTTGCCGCACTGCCGCCGTTAGCGGCAGTGTACGAGAGTATAAGAGTTTTCCTTCTTCCTCCATTGCTTCTGCTAACAATACCATCAGCAACATCGACAACTTCGAGAACTTCGACATCATCCGGCCTCTATCCCACTCAGACTCCACCAAGCACCACTACCAGTATCCCAGACTCATTACGATCAACAACACGAACATCTGGTGTGACCTCAGACGAGATCTAGTGCGCGTCGGGCTGTGGACGTATCCCAAGGCCGTCGTGCAATAACACGAGTGTTCCACCCGCGACCTACGACATCATCCCCGGCATATCAAACAACTTCCCGGTAGTGTAAGCGGCTCCAGGCGTCTCAAAACAGACCACTGCCTGCGAGGAGTCGGAACCCTCGCAGGGCTCGATCGTACAGATCCCAGGTTGGTGGACATCCCCGTTTCCCTTTCTGCTCCATTTTCTCATGAGCCGGTGGCCAATACCAGAGCTCAAGGCTTCTCATGCGCACGGAGATTCAACACCTCGTGCGATCATCATGTGAAAAGGCACAAGCCGTACAAAGCCGCTCGCGGTGTACTCTTTCCTATGATATCACTGACGCACAGAACTTTCAGCACACCATACCATACCACACCACAGAACACCAACAAGCATTCACTTCATTTCGATGAGCTTGCAAAACCATCGCTCGCAGCCTTACCGGGGCCCGCATCAGCGCCAGCATCAGCCGTTCAACCAGAACGCACGCTACAGGCAACCCAGGACCTGGCAGCCACCCACTCCCGCATCCGGGGGGGCCAACAGCTACCGCCAACTCAATGAGCGCCGCAGAAAGACCTGCGCCAACTCACCTTTCTTCTACGAGGATTTCGATCTCCCGAACCACGAGGCTGAGTGGCAAGCCGGCGAAACCCGCAGAGTACAGGGCATCAGAGACCAGAAGGAGAAAGAGCAGGCGATCCACAACAAGGACGGCGAGCCAAACACACCGCATCCTCGCACTATCCGCACCGCATTTGATGGCAAGGCGTTCGTCGGCGCATTCGGCAAGACAGAAGTCACCAACTACGGCACCGTGATCTACCAGCAAACCGTCTTTATTCCTTCCTGGAAGAACGGCAAAGTCGACATTGCACCATTTCCAGCCAGCCACGAGACCGAATATGAAGGCTATGGCCGCATTCAAACCGACAAGCTGCATCGCCGTTTCTTGCCGCTGCCACGTGTAGTCGGTAATGAGAGCGTGAACTGGCAGCATCGGGCGTACATTGATCCGTACCCGATGGAGAACTACTACAAGTTCCCGGCGCTGGTGAACTGGTGGAACCCGCTCGGCATCGATTGGGAGGGGATTGAGTTCCGCAGGAATAGGGTACCGGAGCTGGAGTTTGTGGATGAGGAGACTGGGAAGGATGATGAGGATGGGTTGCATGCGGTGGGTGAGGAGTTGATGGGGTTGCTTGATCCGAAGGATCAGTGGGTTTGAGACTTGATGTCTTGGACTTGCGAGCTCGGCATCATCAACAACATCCCTCACGGCAACTCTCACGGCAACTCTTACGGACAACTCTACTGGTACTACCATCCGGCTATGTACCAATCGGCAACGACCACCCACAACAAGTACATGTGACATCAACGGCAGGTGTTGGGCCTTGGCCCGTCACCAGCATGAGCGTCACTGCGACTGCAGCTTACGACATCAATTCAACCTCACTTCACATCTCGACGAGCCCATCTGGCTTCGTCTGCTGGCGGCAGGTCCCAACCCGTCATCGGCATGAGCACCACGACGACTACGACTTCTACGACATCTACGACCTGGCTGAAGCTCCGAGCAATGTGCCGCTCTATCTACATGAGCTTACTTGCATGGAGCTTGAGGCACTTCGGCCACAATGACTTCTTGAAGCTATTCGACTGCGATTTCCTATACATCCATCATCTACCCCCAGCATAATCATCAACTTTCAAGATCACCCTACCCAGCACAATGGCAAGCACCATCGACGTCGATATGTCCGGCCGCAAGGAAGCGCGCGCACGGTTGGGCATCATGAGCAAAGCATTGCATCATCAAGGCGTTACGGCATACGGGCTTGCATACACCAGATGTCGACCGATCCTCACAATGAGATCGGGTCTGCATCTACCTGGCATATCCTCATCATCTTTCCTATTGCGACCAGACTGCTACCAGACTTATCTTTCGGCGTTCTGTTTCAGTACCATCGAGATGGCTCAACGCCAGCTCGAGCCAAAGGGCACTTGCGTTAGCATTAGGCGTTACCTACATACTTCAACAGTATTGGTATGAAAAGTGAGTTTTTGCGAATGAGACGTTGATGTGTTTCCAAAGGTTGGTGTCTCCCATTACTATTAGTATTACTTACCTGAACCAGCAGATACCCATCTATGTGTACACTACTATTACACAGGAGAGAACAGACTAACCAGAACACCCACCCAGTCCCAAACGCCGGACAACCCAAGTGTACACTTATCATACATCTTCGGGCATGACATTCTGATCACTTCTATCCTTCACTCACTCTCTCATTACTCACTTACTTCGGCCCACGAATCAGGACCTTGCCGACGGCATCAGCCATCTTGGCAAGGCTCTTCTTCTGCTTCTGCTCAGCCTTCTTGGCAGCCGCAGCCTCCTTGGCGGCAATCTCACGATTCAGCTTTGCTTCAGCCTCGTTGACGACCCTGGGTTGGTAAGCCGGCTGCACCGAGTAGGTACTAGCAGCGTTGCGAGTGATGACCGGGAAGCCGTTGTCGTTCATGTTCATCCCCGCAGGAGGCGCAACGCCGTTGGTGAAGCGCCTGGGGTCGTGAGGACCTGGCTCAGCAGGCAGAGCTTTATGGATGTTTGGCAGCGGCTTGGAGAAGTTGGGGACTGCAGCGACGGGCTTGCGGCGGATCGCTGTTGGTGGGGATGGCGGGCATGGTGGTGGGACCGGTGCACCGCCGGAGGTTGGGGTGTCTGGGGCGAAGTAGGAGGAAGTGGAGTATGGGTCCGGGTTCGCCGGGCGAGGCGGGAGAGAGTAGGTTGGTGAGGGGGCGGAGTCGGAGTCGAAGATGCCGGACTCAATGCGGCTGTAATGCTGCTTGTGAGTGTCCGGGCCTGCGAAACCGGTTGGGATGTTGCTCTTGAGGAAGTCAGCTGCACTGCTAGGAGGTGAGTCAGCGGCAGTGGCAACCGGCTTTGAGGGCGAAGACAAAGGCTCGTTGAAAGGGTTGAACTGCCCGCCCGGGTAAGCGAGGTACAAGCCGCCGGTAGTCGCTGGACGATGGACGAGCGGCTTGCGCTTGTCCGCCGCGGGCGTATATGCGGCCGTGGCCTTACCTGGAAGCAAGCTGTCCGGGTGGCTGCTGCTGCGTGTTGTAGTCGGCGGTGTCGGCGTGCTTGCTGCAGATGGGCCGCCTGTCAAAGCCTCAAGAGCTGTCAAGCGGTTCTTCTGCACCTTCGAATCGATGTTAGCACCAGACTCCGTGTCGGACTCACCGTCGAACGATAGCGATAGCGGCGCCGTCTTCGGCAAGAACGGCAATGTTGGCAGTGCCGAGCTAGAGATGGTCTGCGTCCTGGGCTTCGGTGCGGGCTTGGTCGCAGTTGGTGTTTGAACATCCTGGACCTTCTGCTTGAAACCATCGATCTGGTTGCACATCTGCTGAAACGCAGCGGCGTCGCCTGTGATCGAGCACCCTGCGAAAGACACGCGGAACATGTTGGTGGGGTCGACCTGGCCGGCGAAATCGAGAGTGCTGGAGATAGTCTCCCAGCTCGATGATGCTGTAGACGAAGGCGTCACAGACGAGTGTGCAGCATCGGAAGATGAATCAGACACCGAGCTGAACTTCGTCATGGGCGTGCCCGGTGCAGAGGCCATACCAGTGACCGCGGGATGAGCGATGAGCACGCTGCGTCTAGCTGGCGCAGGATCAGAGTCCGTACCAATATACGAGTGCACCGTCAGACGCTTGCCGGAAGGCGAGGTCCTGATGATTGACGGGCGATCAGTACTGCTGTGCTTGCTATCAGTGGCGCTGCCACCGACGGCCTCGGTCAGGTAGGCGAACTTCTGGCTAGGGGTTGGGGAGGTCATCCTCATCTTCTTACTAGCCTTGTTGGAAGCAGTAGAACGATGAGAGCGCACGGACGACGGACGGGCGGGTTTGGGGTGGGCAGCAGCATACTCACTGGGCGTGACGAAGGGAGAGGCTGTTGAAGTCTTCCTTGAGTTCATGCGGAACATCTTTTTGAACTTCTTACCGATGGAGCGGAATGCGCGCTTGCCTTTCAGCCTGAGCGCATTGCGCCTACCGAGGCGGTGAACGCTCGATGGCCGAGGTGATGCAGGTCTAGACGTGGACATCGGAGGAGTCGGCTGCGTTGGGACGGGGAGAGCACCGCTCATGACGGGCGATGTAGGGGCAGTCTGCTGTGGTGCGGGCATAGCGGTGGCAGCAGTGAAGATGCCAGAGAAGGTTGTCTGTGGACGGGAAGTAGCCATGCCGGATTGTGAGGTGTGAATTGCTGGAGATATGTTGGCCGTGGTGTGAGTGGTTGGTATTATACTGAAATCTCTGTGTTTTGGTTGGTTGTTGGCTTTGCTTCTACGATGGGACCAGCCTATCGATGTGCAGAGGATATGTTCTTCTCCTTTGAGCGATATAAACCAAGTGACCAATTGAAAGACTTCAGTTGCGCTGAGGAAAGAAAGGTATTGTATGTGCACGGGCGCGCTAGCTATATGCAAGCTGAAGCAAGCTCGAGTCGGACAAAGGAAGACTCGAAGAAAGCTGAAGGGGACAAAGGAAGGCGTTCGGCTTCGAAGCTCGCTTTGTCCAGCACAATGGACAAAGGCTAAATATTGCCCATCCGCCGAACCGCACAATGATGAACAAAGCACAGCATGACGTCGCCACGAAGACGGTAACACAGTCCCTCGTTGTAGCCCAGTGAAGGAAGGATGAAACACAATAAATGCAACGGCCGGCTGAGAAGCACACGACCCTGTCCACTCCGATCGGTGTTGATCAAGAGAAAGTCATTATTGCGCCGTCAAGCGACCCACGACAATGACAGTAGTCCAGCGGAGAGGAGACGGTCGAGATGGAAGCGCCGATCGGCTGAGAAGCACACGACCATGGCAGCCTCGGTTCTCGACTCTGACCACGAAGGCAATCAAGCGCTGCACACCTAGCGGCGTCGAATCTGCGACTGTGACTCGACAAAGGAGCGTGCCGCCCTTCTCCTTCAACACAAGCAGTAATGAAGCATCGTCCATTAGACTGCAGTAGCCCGGCGGAGAGGGTATGGTCGAGACGGAAGCGCCGATCGGCTGAGAAGCACACGACCATGGCAGCCTCGGTTCCTCGATGTCGACCCAGAACGCAATCAAGTGCTGCACACCCAGCGGTGTCGAACTTGCGACCGTGACTCGTTGATGGAGGCGCTCGCTGCTGTTCTCATTCAACATATGCAGCGGTACAGTCTTGTATCTCCCGGCAGGTACCTCACAGGCAGCGGACCCTCTCGCAACAGTTTTGCGAGTTCTCCAAACAAGCTTACGACCATAGCCGTTGTATAGACCACCCGTGCCAAAGGAGCAGCTGGCGTTGGCCGCGTTGCTGAGATGGCAAGCGTAGCACCTCCCCCTTCAACGTACATTAAACACCTTCTCTTCCATGCTCTCTGCAACTTGGTCGTCTCCGATCTCGCCTGCCATCAACCCGTGGACGTACGCACTTCCAATGAATTGATATCCATCTCCAGTTGGGCGAAGTATGAACGGATGGTGTGCCCCA
>JAKLLW010001863.1:0-11101 GCA_022814695.1 Neocatenulostroma microsporum | reverse complement strand
GGCGTTATAGCTATTAATAAGCCGTATTTCGCGCTAGACTAACCTAGACTAAACTACCTAGGCTCTATCTCTACTAGGCGTACTATACTATAGTAACTCTAGGTACTATAGCTCTATAGGGGTTATAATTATATCCTTTAGAATACGCCTAGCCGTAGAGTTACTAGTCGTAGCCGAAATACCCGAACCCTAGCCTAGATTAGCCCTAGCGTCCCTATTTATACGCGCTAATACCCTAATACGCGCGTATAGCTTTAGAGCGGTCTTAGTTACCTTCCGATAGCTCTAAACCTCCTCGTCGAGCTAAGACTCGAGCTTACTAATACGGGCGATACTCTCTAAGGCCGAAGTTTCGCTATTCTTATTCTTCTTTAGTATATCCTAGACTAGTTAGTACTAGATAGCTATAGGGTAGGTTAGAATAAACTAGACTTACCTATTAGCGGACCTCTATAGTCTTCGAGCCTACTCCCTAAGTAGACTTCCTACTATAGAGCTTAAACCTATCGGGACTATAGAAGGTTACGTCTATAGCTCTAAGTCTATTAGTAATATACGCTAGATTAGGCTAGTCTATTAGTAATGTACGCTAGATTAGGCTAGTCTACTTACGTCTCGACCTTAGCGACTAAGAGGTAGATACGCTCGACTAGATCGTCCTTAACTATACCGGTCGGGTTTAGTCCGATCTCGATAAGGATCGCCTACTACTACTTTTCTACCTTAATACTAGCCTTCTCCTTTAGGAGCTAATCTAGTTAGTAAGGGGCTAGACTAGTATAAAATAGCCCTATATACCTCGAAATAGTTGTAGTTACGCTTATTTAGGTACCTAACGTACTTAGTAGCTATACCGGCTAGACTAGGCGAGTCTAGAATACGATAGATCTTAGTTAGATCGGTCGAGGACTTAATACCCTTAAGATAGTAGTAGTACGGATTAGTATTCTATATACTATTATTGTTTATACGCTTAGTATAGTTAGTCTTAACGATAGTAAGCGCGTCTAAAGCTATAGCGATCTAGCGTTATCTAGTATCGTTTATAGATAGTCTAGGTCTCGTAGAGGGTCTATAGAGGTTCTATAGTCTATATTAGCTCTTACTAGTATAATCTAGCCTAGACTAGACTTACGCTTTATAGGGAATATTTAACTAGGAAAGAAGAATTAAAACTAAGATTCGAAATCAGTTTATATACGAGTCTAACTAAGCGCTTAGTACGTACTTTAAGTCTAAGAATAGCCTTAAAAAAGAGGGAGGGTAGTATAAGAAACCCCTCTTATAGGTTTAGTCTACTCTAGTAAAATCTCTTACTTACGGCTTTTTGTCGAAGACTCTCGTCTTCTTCTTCTTAACTTAGTCGTCTTATCTATACCTAGCTCTATTAGTATATTATACCTATATAAGTATACTACTACCTATAACGACTCCTAATAGGTAGCTAAACTACTAGATTTATATCCTTAATCGCGAGCTTTATATACTTGTTCTACTAGGTATTAAATACTAATCTAGCTATATAGGTACTAAGGGCTATTTTACGCTTAATCTAGATATAATAGAGTAATCTAACTATAGGGACTACTAGTACTATCTATTACTTGTTCTCTTTATTATACTTAGCGCTATACTTCTTCTCCTAAAAGGTAGTATAGTTATTAAGGTAGTTCTAGTAGTCGGTAGCGTACTATAGGCGCTCGAGAGAGTAGTAGAAGTATTTAGCGTAGTCTATCTTCTATTTAGGGTCCTTAAATCGCTTAAATTTAGTAAGAACCTTACCGTTAGCTATACGGCTACGAGATCCTAATATTTAGTAATAATAGAGGGTATTGTTAATAGTTAAATACGTAATAAAGTTAGTTGTTTTAATAAAGCTATCTAGACTTAGAGTATAAGGTTTAGTACCTAAGGCTTTAGTTGAGCTCAATTACCGTATTAGGAAAACGAGTCACGTGCACACTCATAAATACCTTATCTTTATTAAATGAGCTCAATATTGCAGCCCTAGGCGCGGGACATCTAAAAACCCAATATTTTGCGGAGAGAATTCTGGCCCTTAGAATTACGCAGCCTGTAATACCGCAAACGCGCGGAAAAGTCGACATTTAGGCATGCCGCGCTTTCCCCAGGTGCTGCGGTCTTTCTTGCGAGCGTAGTAGAAGAAAAGGAAGAGGAGGAGCCAGACGGAACGACGTTGCCGATGTTCGCCCGACGCGCCTATCTTCAATTCCACCACGCCAACCTTGCAACTTCTCCCTTCTCTCACCACCAAACACGGGCAACTCGTGTTGGTGTCTTCTGCGCACCGGCCGATACGAGGGAAAGATAGTCGCCTACCGTGCGGCTGACTACTGATGCGCGACATGGGTCTCATGCGATTCAGTCGCCCTATCTACCCTGCACCACCACGACCATGTCGCCACCGGTCAAGGTCGACCCGTGCGAGCATTCCTTTATCAACAGTACTAAGATAGAGCTGTAGGTATTGTGATGAGATTGCTTTCTTCTCCTATCAAATTCTACCCTGATACTGCTCCTGTTCTCAAAAGAGGAACACAGCACTCTTCTCTTCGAGATGGGTATGCAGCACCTAGCGAACTTCCTAAAGGTACCATCATCGTCGCAGACCGTACCAAACATCTGGATCAACGACGATATCCGGCCTCTCCCACCGCATAGACGTACGTGGACACGCTGGTCCTACATCAGCTTCTGGGCCATCAACCAAATATGCCTCAGCAATTGGCAAATCGGCGCCTCCCTGGTGGCGGCCGGGCTGTCAGTATGGCAAGCCGTGATAGCGATCATCATAGGCAAAGTCATAGTCGCCGCTGTAGCCGTTACTAATGGCTATGTGGGCGCGGAATGGCATATCGGGTTTCCGGTTGTCAGTAGATATATTTGGGGCGTATATGTAAGTATACAGTTGGGTAGAACCCTTGAAGGCCGTCTGAGACATCAGAGAGCGTCTGAGACTACTGGGAACAGCCGCTGACAGAGATAACTATCGCATTAGGGACAGTATCTGGCTCTGATCCAAAGGGTCATATTGAGCTTGGTATGGTTCTCGGTGCAGAGTTGGACGGGAGGGCTATGCATACAGGTAAGCGGAGCCGAGCTTATAGGTACTAGCGTTGTATCTTTGTACGACAGGCTGACATGCCACAGAACGTGCTCGCGAGTATCTTCCCAACTTATCAGCACATGAAGAACCATTTCCCAGCTTCCGCCAACATGGACACCAAACAATTCATCGGCTGGGTCCTCTTCAACATCCTCATGATACCCATCCTATACATCCGACCAGAGGGCATGAAGCACATTGTCCTTTGGATGAACGTCGTCTCCGCCATCACCCTCCTATCCATGATGATCTGGTGTCTCTCAGCAGCTCATGGAGCTGGACAGCTCGTCTCAGAGCCCGCGACAGTCTCGAGCTCTGCTCTGGGCTGGGGAATCGTCTCCGGCGTCACCACCGTCATAGGCGGTATAGCCGTAGGCTTAACGAACCAAATGGATTACTCGCGCTTTGCTCGCCGGCCTGGCGATCAGGTGATGGGTCAATGGATATCGATCATCGGTTTTGGCGCCATAATGCCCGTCTTCGGCTGCCTAGCCTCCTCCGCCACCCAACAAATCTACGGTGAAGCCATCTGGAATCCCCCAGACCTGGTGCAGAAATGGCTTGATAACGACTACAACGCAAAATCCCGCGCCGCGGCTTTTTTTGCCGGTTCAGGACTGGTGGTCTGTCAATTGGCGATTAACACCATCGACAACGCCTTTTCCACTGGTATGGACATGGCCGGGCTCTTTCCCTCCTTCGTAAACATTCGGAGAGGAGCTTATATTGGGCTGGTCTTGAGTATTGCAATGTGTCCCTGGCAACTGCTCTCCTCGGCTGCCACATTCATAAGCGTATTGAGCGCTTACTCCGTTTTTCTGGGCCCCATGGTCGGCATAATGGTCTGCGACTACTGGATCTTGCGACACCGACGCATCAAGCTCTCGGATCTCTACCACCCTGGCAAAGAAGGTTTATATCACTACTGGCACGGCATCAATTGGCGGAGCTTCGTGTCTTGGGTCGTAGGATGGAGCTATCTGATTCCGGGATTCGCGCATGCGGTCACACCTAACGTGGCTGTGCCGGAGGCATGTACGGATCTGTACTACCTGGCTTTCCCGCTTGGGTTTGTGGTGAGCTTTTTGGTGCATTGGGGTATCAACACCGCCTTCCCACCACCCGGCTTAGGGGTTAAGGATGAGGTGGACTACTATGGGACGTTTACGTCGGATGAGGGTATGAGACTTGGTGTTGCTGCTCAAGATGACTATGACGGTGCAAGGGGTGCGGAGGTTGAGGCGGAGAAGGGAGTGGATGAGCCTAAGGTTAGCTCGGTATAGACTACGGCCTCTCAAGACGGCACGCTGTGCTCAGAGTGGACCGTCGCCAACCGCCCTAGGTCTTCGCACTCATCGGAACATTGCTTCAATGCTTCCCCAGCTTTTGCCAGGCCTCCTCGCGCACAATCCTGCAATTCAATTGCCATATCTTAGATGCAATTCGTCTGAGAATCATCGAGAATAGGCATCGAGGACTGCGACAGCATCACACAATGGCACTAGAGACAGAAAGCACTAATAGTCCAGCAATTCAGCAACACGACTCCCAAGGCTCTCCACCGCTATTGGCGCTTCCCACAGAGCTCCGCGCGCAGGTCTTCGAGTACGCTCTGATTGATCCGCAAGGGAATGCCATCCAGGTGACCTCGGATTTGCAAGGCCCGGGCCCACTACAAGTGTCACGCCAACTCCGGGCGGAGACTCGAGCACTCTATTACAGCCGCAATACCTTCCGCTTCGGCATTGTCGACTGCGATACTCAGCTCCTCGTTGCATTCAAGAAAGCGTTTAGACCACCAACGGACGCTGATCAGGAATCGCATCTTCGCCTGAGCTTGAGTGGAAGGAATGATTGAAGGAATCTGGTGGAGTGGTGCAAGGCGGTCTGGCGACACGATCTCGCTCCGCGGGTGCCGATACATGAGCATACTAGCAGGTCTCTACTAGTGATTATAGCCGCGCATGCCATTGCACGGAAGTGCAGTGGACTTGAATGGAGCCGGTGCGAGGAGGCTTTGGGCCTCTTGCGTCGTGGTGTGGGTGTCTACGATCCGGCGTGGCTGGAGTAAAGGTGTAGGTGTGAGCGATGTGTCAACATAAGAAAGTGACCTGAGGAGCATACTGGATAATAGTATGAAGAGTACGCCATTGAAGCCGCTGCTTATACGCACCCGGACATGGAGCGAGAGGGGCGCGCCTGCTTTGGCGCCACCTCCCAGGTAGGGGAGTTTGCCGGAAGAGTGTGACAAGGTTCTCTGCCGAACTGCGACAATCAGGCACCTATCTGGGCCCCTCGCAAGACAGGAATGATTCGCGATGGTGAGAACAGCAAGCGGCGGCGTCTTGCAATAAGTCCTCTTGGTGGTCAATGTCGATGCGCCGTGGGCCACTCGCCGTACCGTTCATTTGCAATGCGCACGCTATCGTTCGACACAGTGAAGGTGGCAACGAACATTGGCCGCTATGTTCGCCAACATAGTCACTGCCTGTTGGCGCTACAGCCCCGATATACTACACTTGATCGCTATTCCTACAAGCTCTTCTAGCAGTAACACTCCACAGCCTTCTTGATATCAAGATCCGAAAACAGATATCGTATCGCACCGTGAACAATCGCAGTGTTACAGTAAGCGGTGAATCGAAAGATGTGGGCGTGGCGAGCCTTAGGCAGTTGGCTTGATGAAGTCGGCGAAGATATCTTGGGGATGAACGTCTATACCGAGGCGTGCAAGGCACAGCTTGCTGAGCCGGTTGATGGGGAAGATGCTGACGAAGCGCCGTCTCCGGCGGCTGACCTACGCCAGGGTGATCCGGCTATCGATGAAGACGTCGTGGAAGGTGCTGTTGAGGATCAAACTGTCTCGAAAACAATCGGTGATACTCTGGAGGACAAGGCAGTCATCGAGAGCGATGGACAAGGAGAGAGCGACGTTGATCGTGCCTTGGCATCTGGAGATGACAACGCTGCGCTGGCTGCTCAGGTCAAGCAGCTTGCGGACGGCGTCGAGGGTCTGGAGCAGCGCCAACGGACCAGCAGGCGCTTAGCAAAGGAGAACAGCCAACGATGTGAGCGCAAGCGACCTTCGATCTTCAAGAACGGCACTCTGGCAGATGCGGTGGGTTGGGTACCGAAGAGTAACAGCTTCACCCGAGGATGCGAGGAGAAACGACCGTCGATTTTCGATCACTACGAAACAGTCACAACAGCGGTTGTATCTACTCGGGCGACCCAGCTTACCAGCCTGGAATCTCATAGCGGAGATGAACGCTCAGGACTCGAAGAGAGCACATTGGTCTTGAGAGCTGCGGCCAGGGCATCGCAGAGCAGTCGACGCAAGGCTTCCCCTCCGCCTATCACGGTACCTCATGCACCTGCTTTGATCGATAAAAGCGAGGCCGGCTTGCTGAGCGGGAACCATAGTGCTTGTACCTCTCCTTTGCCAAGCAGCAGTAGCAGTAGCAGTGGTAGCGACGGCCTCGGTGGAAGCCATAGGATGTTCGACGGGATCATATACAGGGAGCATTTCCGTGGGAACAGTGATAGCTTGGTCCCACGGATGTACGAGACTCGGTCATTGGTCCGGTATGAGGCATTGGCCGAGCATGTTCTTTTCGATGAAGGTCTCGACGAAGGACATACTGGCACTTACTCTGACCTCGAGGATGAGATTGATCGCTCTCGTCGACCAAGCTCTCTGCATAGAGCCGATTTGAGGGAATGGCGGAGGTACATCAACAGTAGAGATGCTGGAGCCGTCAGTTGTGAGGAGGCGATCGTTGTGGAGTCGGAGTGTGATGCCACTGCCATCGACGAGGCTCAACGTGTCGAGAGTCATGTACAAGGGACAGCAGACGACGGTCACCCAGGCAAACGTCGGCTGTCTTCAATGCTTGACAAACATCAGACGCTGCCACGTAACGAAGCGGCAGGCAATCACGCTCAAGCTTCAGACAGTACCCTTCATCGCACTCAAGGCGTACTCGCCGTCTCGAGCATCCTGCAACTACCCAATTCGGAAGTGCCTGGCCAACCACCTCAACGGGATGCGACGAGTCTCCGCTCAGTCGACGCACAGCTCATGGAGCACCTGCGCGACGCCTACACTAGGCGTCACTCCGGTTACTGCAATGTCACAACACAGTCGTGGCCAACGCCTTCCTGTGCGATGCCGAGGCTCTTCTACCCTGCTGCTGAGCGCACAAGAGAGGGGGTCAATGGAGATAATGATAGGCAAGCAATGAACGATATTGGAACAGGCTTCAGGCCTGATTTCGGGAATGCAAGAAACGACGACGGAGAGGATGGTGTTGTTGAGACTGGTTGAGGCTGAGTGGCTCCTTGAGATACCGATGGGTAGACGAATCAACGTGTTCTGCGCTATCTTCTTCGGCCGTGGTTGTTTCTCGGATGTCAACGGCCGTTGGTTGTTTTCAGGGTATTTTCGCCGACAACATACCCTAGTATTGGAGGACGTTGTGGAGATCAAGGTCTAGAACGCAGAAAGTCAAAGTTCTATCGAGGTGTTGTGATGTGGATCGCTCTCCTGCTGGTGGTGGATGCCCTCAATACGACGCTGATACAGCTGTGGTTTGGTGTAGCCAAGGAGGTTGTTGTGGATGTCAACAGCTGTAACAGGGCACTGTAACCGGCATCACCCTCTTGGACGTGGTGATTGTTCTCGATCCATGCTCGTATATTCTCCGAGCATCATGGTTGGTGGGGGGAGAAGTACCGGTGTGAAGAACCGCAAACGGACCACGGTCCGTCTACCTTGCTCGAAGGGTTGTTTTGTGGACGACAGGAGTCGGCAGTCTGTAGTCGTCGAATCCTTGTGCCGGTGGTTGTTTCCCAAGACGTCTCTGCGCCGAGATAGCTCGTTGTGGGTCTTAACGGTTGAAGGCAGGGAGGGCCGGTACTAACCGTCTCTCGAAAGTTTGTGTTGTGGAGGATATGGCGCCGGCATGTAGGCGTTTCATCCCTACTGCCGGTGGTTGTTCCCAAGACATGCTGTATCCCGAGAGGATGCTATTCGTTGACTTCTTGACCAAATGTCCGGCCGTTGACATGGGATGCCTTGCTCGTGCATCCTGAGGATCCAGATGACAGCAGGCACTACCGTTGAAACGAAGCGTTAGCTATTACCAGCATTATCCCTCACTACTGCATCCTGCAGCCAGCCTCGTTGCCAAGATTGATGCCCGAAGCTTACCCTTCCACCATGGAGGAAATTCAAGAATTTACCGTGCAGTAACCGGCAACATCACCGCAAATTCGGTCAAACAGAACAATATTGGTATCAGAAGATTCGCTAAGCTCTCGCCAGTACGATCACGCTTGTTTGGTGCTCGTAGCTTGTGTGTTGCAGAAGTTGTGTGCGTTCAAAGGTGGTCGATTTTGCGGGGGCGGTAAATTCTTGGCTTGACTCCATGGTGCTTCGACAGTCTTGCTATTCCCGTTTCCCCGCAATTGTACGACTGTTACACAAGCTCACGTGAAGGCCGAACTTCACGTTTGCTGCAACCTGACGCCATCTCTCAGCTGTAGCACCTCAGGCATGTATACCCCGCCTATACCGCCGCCGCCGCCGCCACCTCTCGCCTTCGAAAGATGGGCGAGGAAGTAGCAACGAATGATGGAGCCTATAATCGCCATTGCCTTCTTTGCGCTGCTCATCGTCAAGTCCTGCACTCTAGCTGGCGTCCTTGGATTCCTTGTTGCCAAGTGAGGAAGCTGGGTTGAGTTAGGAGCAGTACACACCCGTGAGGAGTTGCTACCACAGTTGGAGCGCGACGAACAGAGATGGCGTTCACTCAGATACCTGTTCTCGATTTGTCGGAGGCAAGCAATGTGGAAAGCAAGCCGGTGTTTCTCATGCAACTGCGCGATGCGTTGCTCAATGTCGGCTTCCTGTATATCAAGAACGCCGGCATTGATCAGGAGCTATATGACAGGGTCTGCGAGCAGGGTATACGCTTCTTTGATCTGCCCGACCATGAGAAGTTGGCAATCGAGATGAAGAACCAGGCCAGCTTCCTGGGATACTCGAGGGTACGTCTGTTCCGTAATGACTCCTAGACAGCAATTGAAGGCTGATGTTGTGTTACCCTTGCATAGCTTGGCAACGAGATCACAGCTCATAAAGCAGACTGGCGGGAACAGCTGGACCTTAGCACGCCGCATCCTGTCCGCAAGCCTGCCGATCCTCTCTATTACAACTTACTAGCTCCCAACCAATGGCCAAGCCGAGAGTACCTGCCAGAGTTCCAATCCATACTGGAAGACTACATGCATCAAATGTCCGACGTCAGCATGTTCTTTACGTCTCTGATTGCAGAAAGCTTGGACTTGCCATCGACCGCGTTCGACACGTTCTTCGACGCCGACCAACAGCACAAGCTTAAGATCGTCAAGTACCCTGACGGCGGGTCCGGTGTAGGCCAAGGTGTCGGTCCACACAAGGACAGCATGCTTACTTCCTACCTCTTACAGGCCAGCCAGCATAAAGGCCTCCAAGCGCAGAACACGAAAGGTCAATGGATCGACTGCCCACCTATACGTGGTACGCTTGTCGTGGCCGTAGGCCAAGGTCTCGAAGCTCTTACTGGTGGCGTTTGTGCAAGCACGACTCATCGCGTGCTATCGCCGGCTGCAGATTCAGGCGCACGCTTCAGCATACCTTTCTTCCAAGGCGTGAGCTACGATGCTCAGTTCGAAAGTATGGACGTCCCTGACCATGTTCGGGCTTTGAGGCAGGAAGTCTTGACGAAGGAAGGCGGACGAAGAGACGATGTCGAATTCACCTTCGTCAAGGGGCGGTGGAATCACCTAGGCGAGGCGACGCTGATGAACCGAATCAAAAGTCATCCGGATGTTGGTGAGAAGCATTATCCAGAGCTGTTGAGGCAGATACGGGAGCAGCAGGCGAAGGATGCGATTGCGAAAGCGAACGAAGCTGATGCGAACCAACCCGGTGGTATCTCAGATGGATTTGATCAGCAGCGTCGGCACGTTGTAAAGGCGCATTGATCACCAACTTGGGATCCTTCCAGCTCATCCTTCCAGCTCGCTTGTGATTAGGGTGCTGCTACCCCAAAGCCACGTGCATCGCCTGCGTCTGCGGTCGTTCCAAGGATTTCGCTTCTTACAGCGGATGTCGTGCCCTTCCAGGTAGGCAATAAGAAGGCCGTCCGGCCTCCGGATATTACAGCTGCAGGATCGGTCGGTGCGGATGTTTGTGGTGTCCTGTCGTACCATCACAAGATCTGCCCATACGGTTCCAGGAACCGAGGCCTGGAGGTTGTGCTTACTACTGTCGTAGCGAACGCGCGAATGCCGTCCCTCTTGTTTGTCTTTCCTGCATGACTGGTAAAGGATTTGTTGGTGTTCGCCTTGTTGGGGGAGCAGCCATTGTCGTTTTGCCGGGACATTGCACACCGCTCTTGCGTAGCCCGTGACGAACGAGCGTCTGCTGCATGGTGCTGAACGACCACGCGTACTCGCCTACAGAATGCCTTCTTTAGGAAGAATCCAGTGACCCCCAAGGCCAAGGCATGTTTCGGAATCCTCCGCTGACAATCACGGCGTTTCGGCGTAACAAGCAACGGCGCTTCGGCGACCTGAAAATGAAAAAAGCATTCCTGCCATGGCGTCTTTCTGTGACCTGTTGCTCGTAGAGACGTATGATTGCGGTGCGCTGAGATGTCTCTCGGCCTGCGACAGCCCAGTGTTCCAAGTCCAAGGTTGATCGCGTCGAATATGTGGTACGACTACGCGTTCTAGAACCGCGTTCGATGACGAGCTACATATCATACAATTCCTGAAGTCAAAGCATACCTATTCATACACGTCTTCAAAGCATCTCTACTCGTACAAGTCTTATGACAACAGCCGTTAGAACGCTCATGCTTCGTCAATCCAATCTCCCAGCCTTGTTCGAGACCCTCTTGATCCTAAAATACACCTGTCTGTCAG
>JAKLLW010001862.1:0-11105 GCA_022814695.1 Neocatenulostroma microsporum | reverse complement strand
TTGGAAGATCTTAAGAAGTTGGAACAATGGAGGGGATGTTGGCGGGGGCGGAGTCGATGCCGCAGAGCTCTCGGGTTAATCGCACACTAGGAGGTACAGCCTCGCGCTCACCGAAACCATGGCCATCGACTGTCTCTTGCCAAGCAGCCGTCCAAGCAAATGTGCCTATACTCTACCAGCCAAGCCAGCACACTCAACGCTGCCTGCGACTACGGAACACCAAGCTCAAGGGACAATAAACATACCACTATTCCTCGCTACAGCCTCGCTCTCACCGAAATGCTTCTCTCTACTGGCCTTTGATTGTAGTGCCGCGTATAATCATACTTCAACTCATTTCCCGCCTCCTGCAACTCCCTCGACAACTCCAAATCCGTCTCTGCCTTCTTAATCAACTTCAACATCTCATCCTCTTCCAGCGCTCTATCCGGATCCTGCTGGTGCATGCGCCGGATGTTGGCCTGCGAGATTGGATTGATGATATCGTGCCACTTGCCTCTCTGGACCCTGCAGTAAACGGACAGAATACTGTCGTCCGCTAGGCCCTTATGGATACCTTCGAAGCACTGTAGGAGGGCGCCGACGTCGACGATACCGCCCGTGAGGCCAAGACCGCCAAAGGGGTTACAGAGGTGCGCGGCGTCTGCTGCGAGGAGGAAGCGCCCGACGCGCATCTTTCGGACACAGCGTTGGTGGACTCTGTAGGGGCTCTTGTTGAGGACTTTGTACTCTGTAGGTTTCGGATTGCCTGGTAGCATTTGCTCGAACTTCATTTCTTGCCTTCCCTGCCGAACCGATGAATATAAGCTATGATTTTGGGTAAGGCGTTACACTCATGGCAACTCACCATCAGCTCCTCGTTGCTTAATCCGGCCTTCTCGCCATAGCTGATACGCCAGATATTCTGCTTCGGGTCTGGATGCGAGGCGATGCGGGCAGCCATGAACCAATGGACATCGTCGATGACGAACTGCGTATCTTCCCAGCCGAACTTGTCGAAGTCGATCATGGTATTGGTCGCCACAATGGGGACATCCCACGAGAAGCCTGGGAAGTTGCGAGAGCCGAACATGAGGCGCCTCATGGTGCTATTCCCGCCATCGCAGCCCACGACATAGTCCGCTGTGTACGTGCTCGTTTCGGAGCTGGACTCAACCTCGATAGTCGCCGCTTTATCCTCAGGCTTCAAGCCGCTCTTTATGCCGACGACTTTGTGCCCCCACTTAACAGAAACACCAGTCCGGGCCTTCAACTCCCTCTCCAGCAGCGCACACAATCTCCCAACCCAATACACAGTCAACCCATCCCCGTCTAACCCTCCATCATGCAGCAGACTCCGATCATAACCCGTGATCCGCTCACCATTGAGCTTGCGCCAACAGATACGCTCAGGCATATACCCATCTCGTCTTATCTCCGCAAGAATCCCAGCTTTGCGGAAGAGCTGGATAGCTGGTGGGCCGTAATGGGTAGCTCTGGGCGATTTATTCAATGTGGGAGCTGCATCGAGGATCGTGATGTCCGGGCGAGGCGTGAGCTGAGCCAGCAGGAGGGCCAGCAGGAGCCCTGAGGGTCCTGCGCCTACTATTAGGATGGAGGAGAAGCCTGGTTTGTGCTGGGAGGAAGACATGGTGGGTCTGTGGTGGTTCTACATGGCAAGGCCAGGTTCGCCGTTTTGTACCGCGAGGCAGCCATCGTGGCGCCTTCTACAGCGTCTCGGCAATTGTCTGGTGAGAGGTGCCTTGTGTATTGACGGCTAATAGCACCTGGGTCGATCGAACCGCCCCCCACTGCACTGATATCCCAGTCCCCACATGCTGCCATGCAGCATGCAGCAGAAGGCGGGGCTCGCATGTCTGACACGGAAACTCTCCGCTCCACTTCCACGTGCCGCAAGGATCGAAATGAGGTTCAGGTGAAGTGCGCACGGTTCGGCGTCCAAGACGTCGACTCTTTTGTCTGCCCGCGTGCGACCAAGACGACTGAGTCGTTTTCCAAGCCGTCGATATTAAGCTTAGCGGGCATCTTCTTCCTCAGTAGGTAATAACGGCTCCCTCTCCTCCCTCACTCCATGCGCCGGGTCCTCCACCACACCGTTCTCCTCCGCCTTCTCATCCACAGGCCCGTACAAAACGAAGTGCTGCGTAATGAAGATAATATCAAAGATCATACTGATATTCGCCAACCCAAGCTTTACCGGATTGCCAGTCAATCCAGACCAATCAGCTTGCTGTGCGCTGTCTATGACGAGCTGCAGTAGACTCAGCACGCCTCCGCTGAGATCGAGAAGTTGTTGGGTGATGGACCAGCCGATTGTGGACTTGCGGCGGAAATTGGCGATTACTTGGGGGACGTATTTGAAGACTGTTAGGAGAAGCTTGACGTAGGTTAGGCTGTAGATCTGAGGAGGTTGTTAGTGGGTGGTTCGGTATGAAGTTGTGTGAGATAGGAGGTGGCGTACCACGTCGATCCATGCCCATCCTCTGCCGTCCATGCCGTTCCCACCCTTGGTGGAAACGATTGCGACGGTCACAGCGATCGCTAGTAGGCCGCCCCAAAGTAGACTAAGCGTAAGCCTGTTCGCGTGCCTTTGCACGCCTGACATTTGCTTCCATCCCCACAGGCGAGGCCAGAACTGCGAGTAGACAACAACGCAGAGGAAGCAGGCATGGACGCCGAACGCCAGGTCGTTAAAGCGTACAGTCGGCTCTGGCGAGACAGGGTGGCGAGCAGCGTACTGTGCTCGTATAGTCGGCGAGTAGAGAAATGTCGCCGTGCTGACAGTATAGCAAGCGAAGCCGAAGACATTGAGAAGCGGGAAGTCGGGCGTAAGACCTTGTGTTGTGCGTCGCTGATAGTTCAAGATGGGTTGCGGGTAGAAGGAGAGAGACCACGTGATGAAGTATAGCCAGCCGCAAAGGCTATGGAAGTGCGTCAACGATGAGTGCTTCGAGACAAGGAGATACAGAAGGCATACCTACCGTGATATGGCTCTTACGAGCTCTCCCAGCTGGTCGTCACTCATCGCTCCTGAGTTTCTGATCTATGAAAGGCCGTAATACGCAAGGCTCTTGGCGTCGACACGGTTGAAGCGACCATACGCCGTCAAACCACACAGCTGGTGAGGCTCTCCGGCCTTGGTTGACTTGTAAATAGCTCGATGGGCCAGGGGGCCCTGGAAGTCTTGAAGCACTCTCACTACAATGGTGGACAGCCTGCTGAGCCGGGATGTCCTGATTTCGCAGAATAAGGTACGGGCGAGGCAGGCAACAACGAGCGCATCATCACAACCACATAGTCAGCAGCACGACAAGATAGCCCTGCGACGGGCGTGTCGGGAGTAATCGTGAGATGCAGGAACGAACTGTAGAAGCACGTGAAGTTTTATGGGGCAGATTTAAGATGTGGAGCTAAGCCGCTTTGGGGGAGGGGAAGTTGGCGATCTCGCGATGCCCGTCACGTACTACGCGTACTCTATCAACGTGAAAGTGATTGAAGTATTATCGCCAGGACGGACAAATAGCTTGTGAATGAGCGGGAGACTCACGTGCAGTGGGCAGAAGCAACAAAAGTCATGCGCGACACCTGCCCGAAGCTGCAGGCCTAAGACAATCAACGGGCTTCAGTCACCAATAACCAGCCAACGATATATCCATATATATCTTCCACCAACCTTCCTTCCATCAATACAGACCAACATGTCAATCGCGATCGCGCCTCGCCCGCCAGCGCGTACGCCAGCCCGCGCACCTCGCGTGCGACTCACCACCGAAGCGGCAACCGAGCCACCATACAAGAAGCGCAAGTACATCGCAGGAGGCCCAGGAGGCGGTGGGAGATGGGTGGACGAGAACGGCGAGGACATCACAGACCCAGCTCTCATACCGCCACCCGTGCGCTCACTTCAAGGCCGGCGCTCAAGGCCACCGCGGACACCGAGCGAGAATGCAGGCAGGTCTAGGCAGAAGCGTGTGACTGCATCAGGAGATACTGATCCTGATGCTGAGGCAGACGGTGACGCGGAGAGGGAGGGCGATACACCCATGCTTTCTTCCGCGGGACGAGAACGGTTGGCAGTACATTCGAGACCGCGGCGAGAGAGGACAGAGCGGCCGGAGCGCTATCAGCCTCAGGTGACCACGCCCAGACCGCGGTATAGTAATGCTGCGGCTGCGGCTGCGGCGAGTCAGGCGAGCGATGGGTACAAGCCTAGAGAAGAGCGGAGCTGGGAGGACTTTCATCCGGATCTGGATATAGAGGCTGGGCTGTGGCTGTTCACGGCGGATGAGGTGGACGGGAGGACGACGAGGCAAGAGCTGAGGCCAAGCATGCTGCGTTTGACGAGCACGATTGGCGAGGATAAGCCGACCATGAATGGTGACACGGAGATGAAGGATGCTCCAGCAGAGGAGATTGAAGATGCGAGTCAGCCTCAAGGGCACAATGTCACACCCGTCAGGCGCAAGCCTGGTCGTCCACCGCGCAGGCCAGAGTCTATGCTCAGTGGACTTGGGTCCCCTCCAGCACCACGCATCATGCCTCTGCCGACTCACAATCCCAAAGAGCGCCTGAACCTGCCCAAGCCTTCCTTCAGACAGTTCAACCACTTCTTACAGTATGAGGAGGACGCAACGGAGAACAAGATCAACTACGTGGATAGGACCATGTCGAACGTTGGCTACCAGGAGACAGACCGCTACAAACTACCTCCCGACGTCCTAGTCCGCCTGACCGACGGCCAACAAATCGAGGACGAAGCCGAAGTCAGCCTCAAACTAGAAAGCGACGGCCCAGCCGAAGCCCCCACCGCCCCAGTAGTCGGCCGCGTCGAATACGACATGGACGAGCAAGACGTCGCCTGGCTCGACGAAATCAACGACCAACGCCGCGGCGAAGGCGTCGACGCCATCAAACCCGCCATCTTCGAAATCACCATGACGCAAATCGAAAAGGAGTACCACGCCCTGGAAAAACGCATCCCGAAACCCCAGCCCCGGCACGCTCAAACGCATAGACCGCGCTCGAGCTCGCAAGCAGCGGTCAACGGCGACCCCAACCCACCAGGCGACGAGCCAGATAGCAAATGCTCGATCTGCGATGATGGGGATTGCGAGAACGCGAATGCTATCATCTTTTGCGATGGGTGTGATTTGGCGGTGCATCAGGAGTGCTATGGTGTACCGTTCATCCCTGAGGGGCAGTGGTTTTGCAGGAAGTGCAAGGAGATTGGACGGGGCACGCCGACGTGTATTTTTTGTCCGAATGTGGATGGGGCTTTCAAGCAGACTAATACTCTGCGGTGGAGTCATTTGTTGTGCTCGATTTGGATTCCGGAGGTTACGATTGCGAATATGACTTTTATGGAGCCGATTACGGATGTGGATAAGGTGCCGAAGAGCAGGTGGAAGTTGAATTGCTATATTTGCAATCAGAAGATGGGGGCTTGCATTCAGTGCGGGAATAAGAACTGTTACTTGGCTTTCCACGTGACTTGTGCGCGGAGGGCCAAGCTGTTCTTGAAGATGAAGTCGCAGAACCAAGCGGGCATCGACACGAACGCATTGAAAGCTTTCTGTGACAAGCACGTCCCACCCGAATGGCGCCGTACCCACGACACCGACCACGCGATCGTGGAGGCCAAGCGGTGGTACAGGCATGCTTTCAAGGACCGCAAATGGGCTGACAGCCAGAGCGCGGCTCTAGAACTCGGCGCACCGCCCTTGCCGGATGGTGGTTTCGGCAGCGCTGTTGGTGGCGGCGAAGGCATGATGAATGTCGCGGACGACACTATTGCTGTGAGCAAGCAGCGTAGACGCACCCAGCCGCAGAAACAGAGCTGGAGGCTGCCTTCTGGTGCTCCTGTCGTACCAGCTGTTGTCTTCCACAGCGTAGACCAGAGTATGACGCGTTTCACCATTCGCAAACGCAAGGAATTTGTTGAGCGCGCCTGCCGATATTGGACGCTGAAGCGCGAAGCTAGGCGCGGCGCAGCGCTCTTGAAGCGTTTGCAACTGCAATTGGAAGGTTTCTCAACAATGGAAGTCACCAGGCGGAACTTTACTGGTATGGGCGCAGCGGGGAGGCCGAGGTTGTTGAGGCGGATCGAGTTCGCGGAGATTTTGCAGAAGGATATGGGGAGGTTGACGATGCTTACGGCACAGGTGAAGGAGAGGGAGGAGATGCGGTTGAAGGAGGTGGAGATTTTGAGGGAGTTGATTGATACGGTGTATTTTCCGGTGGGGGCTATGCTTGATCCGATATTGGTCAAGGCGCAGAAGTAAGTACTGACCAAGGTGCAATGGAGATGGTGCTAGTGATGGCTTGCTGACGATTGACCAGGATCGATGAGAAGACCAGGTGCTTCACCGCAGGTTTCGATATGCTTGCCCTCCGCCTCCGCGAGCGGTTTTACACTTCTGTGCAGGACTTCTCGCGCGATTTCTCTACGGAGATGAGTAAGGTCATGGCGAAGTATAACGAAGCGGACGAGGCTGCCGATGTCGACATCGAGGCTATTCACAATCAACTCTACGAAGTCAAGCCTGGCACTGCTGAGCATCATGCCCTCTCGCAGGAGCAGAAGGAGATTAAGAAGCTTGCCAAGCGCATCGTCAAAGCCGTCAAAGAGCCACTGGAAGATGCGCTTAATAAGGAAGCAGCGCTGAGAGGTCGCGAGCACGAAGAAGCGCTAAGGAAGTTGGACTCTATGGGTATTTTCGCCTCTTCCCGAATCGCCGAGGTGGACGATGCAGCGGAGAGTGGTGGGAGAATTAACGGTAATGGGAAAGGCCGCTCGAATTCCGATGTCTCGGCGGTTGCAGGTGCGTCGGATTCGCCTGATGCTAGTGGCGACACGGAAATGAGGGATGCTGACGAGCATACGGATGAAGCGGATCCGGTTCTTCAGGTTGATGCTGCTGGGAATGGGAAGGATGAGGATACTATTCCTGTGCCTGCGAGGAAGCATACTCCTGCGGGGAGTCGGAGTTCTAGCAGTTATGGCCAGCAAGCAACGACGAAGACGACGAGCACCAGTGAGAAACCGACAGAGCCGCTGAGTCCGCCTATCTCTACGGATTCCTCCGGTCCCAACGGCGTAGCCAAGCCAACAACGGAGGATGCATCTGATGTTTTCGCACAAGGCGGCGTGCCCTGGTACCTCGAGCCTTTTGACCCTGTGGGCACGACTGTGCATGAGGAGAGGTATACGGGGAGAGCGGTGCTGAGGGATATGAGTGAGGAGCTTTCGGACATGGATGAGGATACGCTTACGGAGCTGGCTGTCAACGGTGTCGCGGAGGGGACTCCTGGTAATGGGAAGGGGAGTGGAGAGCAGACGGCGGCGGAGAAGAAGAAGGTGGCGGCTGCGAGGAAGAAGGCTAGGAATAGGCGGAGGTGGTAGGAACAGGGTGAGAGGTGTGGTGGTACGGGGATGAGGTATGTGGGTTGGTGGGAGGTGGGTGGATGGGGTGTACACTATGGGCTAACGGGAGAGTGATGATAGCTATATGATGAGGAGGCTGTATGATCGCTTCGTGATCGCTGGTACAATGCACCGCTGCCTGTTAATCATAGGCCAGCTTACGGACCACTTGATGCCTTTTAGCCTAAACCGGCAACACCTCAGCTTGGAATGCAGCTCGTGGCAGATCTGCAAGGACAAGGGTTACTCCTCATTCTTACTCGCTCCCCACGGGGTATGTACATGTGCGTGGCGTCTGCACATGGCTGCCATGCACTGATCACATTTCCAACACGCCCCGCAGACACCAGGGACGTCTTGCTGATGCAGACTGGGCGATCTGCATGTACCGTTGATCGACTCGTGTAGCACGGCAGTTCGTGCTTCGTCCTTGCAGGCACGTATGGTAGGACAGCAGAGTTATCTTTCTTATCTTTCTCAACACTCTCATAGCCTGTATCGCCTTGACGTTCCCTAGTCTGCTCAGTATCACCGCGACGAGGAGTGACGATCGGACCGTAGCCATGGCTCCTCATCAAACGCACCTCGTGCAGAGGTATGTCTCCATGATCACAATGACATGACAGCGACTGACGCTGTTCACAGTCATGCCCACGAGGAAGGCGTCCCCGGTACCGTCAACCTGAAAGCCACAGAAGGAGACGACACAGCATACGGTCAAGCCCTCTTCCCTGTTCCAGCAGAAGACCCAAACGATCCATTACAATGGCCTCACTGGAAGAAGATGATGATCCTCATCATCGTCAGCTTCTACTCCTTCCTTAGCAATACAGCGACGCTTGGGCCGTCTGTGTACATCAGTCTCTGGGCTAAGGACTTCGGTATCTCGCCTACGACGGCTTCGGGGCTGATATCTTATCCGAATATCTGTTATGGGCTTGGTACACTCATTACAGTGCCTATGTACCTCAAGTTTGGGCGGAGGCCGGTGATGTTGGGTTCTTTGGTTGTGTTTCTTGCTGGCCTTATTGGAGCTGGTTGTAGTACGAGCTTTGGTGGGCTTATGGCTTGTAGGCTGATACATGCTCTGGCGAGTGCTGTTTGCGAGGCACTGCCTGTTCAGCTGGTGAATGATATATTCTTCTGTGAGACAGTACCTTTACCTCTGTATGGTTCGAAACCCTAGGCTGACGAATACCAGTGCATGAACGAGGAAGCAAACTCGGCTACTATACCGTCTGCCTATGTCTCGGCTCTACCGGACCGCTATACGCAGGTTACATGTTAGCAGGAGGCTACAGCTGGCGCCTATACTTCTACGTGGAGACGGCCTTTGCAGGGCTCCTCCTAGTTCTCGCTTTCCTGTTCGTCGAGGAGACGACCTACAAACGAAATACTCCAAGGGGTCCTTCCGCACCGAATCCGAACGATGAGAAGCAAAGCCAGATGGAGAAGAGCGAGGAAAGGGTTGAGCATGTCGAAGTCCAGACACTGGTTCCCCCCCGCCGCAAGTTCTTCGCTACATTGAAGCCTTGGTCAGCTATCAACCGTGATGAGTCGTTTTGGATGACTATGATACGATCTTTCTCATACTTCCTGGTGCCATCGGTACTATGGGTGGTCACTAGGTATGCAATGCACTCATGGTCGTACCGGGGACTATGAGCTGACTATCAGCTCTAGCTACGGCATATACATCGGACTCGGCGCCCTCGTCTTCAATTACACCTTCCCAGTCAAGATTGTTGCTTCACCTTACAACTGGAAGGCAGAGAACTCTGGACTGATTGCTCTTGGTAACATCATCGGCTACGGCCTAGCAGTGCCGCTGACATGGACTTCCGACTACCTTGCGGCTTACCTCACGAAGCGCAACAACGGTATCCGTGAGGCTGAGATGCGACTCGGTGTATTGATTCCTGCCATGCTCATCGCTCCAGCCGGGATCTTGGTGTATGGTATGACAGCGCAGCATGACCTTCACTGGGTCGGATACTTCGCAGGAGTTGCTATGTGGTAAGCATACCGATCTTTGGGACCCGTGGAAGCAGTGTAAAGCATTCGCTGACCCATATACACATTTTGCTTCTAGTGACTGGGGCTCATTCTTGTGAGTGCCACTTTGATCCCCTCCTTCAATGCCGCGTGCTGACATTCTCATAGCTACTTCACCTTCACACTCGCCTACGCAGTCGATTCGTACAACGCCAACACTTCCGAGATGCTCATTGCCATGTGCGTCGGCAAGCAGATGATAAGCTTCGCCTTTGGCCTGTATCTCCTTGATTGGGTGGTCCAGTCGGGGTATGCCGTGATCGTGGCTAGCGTCTTCACTGCGGTACTGCTTGCAAACAACTTGTTCCTCTTCGTCTTCATGGCGTTCGGCAAGCGTATCCGCATACTCTACGCAGGAACGTTCCTCGCCAGATGGCACAAGCAAACCATCAAGCAGGTCACGACATTGTGATCAGTGAGGAGCCGAGACACGGTGGTAAATTGAGTACGCAATACATCCTCGCCAAAACGCTCAGCTAGCTTTTGTCTCCCTCAACTTTTGATACAGAAGTAAAGGCCGCCCACCCACGTTCCAGGTCCCCATAGTAGGCAAACGCAGCGCACCGACGTTCGCCGTACTCGTTACCGGCTAATCGGTAGCCGTAGCCTGCTGAAGATCTGCCTTGGCCTGCGCCACAGCGACGTCCCACGTGCGGACTGCCCTGCGTTCGCCACCCTTGCTCAAAGCTCCACGAACCATGACAGTCTGGCGCTCCTTGCCGATATCATAGACACCATACTTCGACGGGTCAAAGCGGACCTCGTTTACAGCTTCGAAGCCGTGTTTCTCATAGAGCGGTTTGGCAGTGGCGGTCCCTTCAAGGTAAAGCTCGATACCAGCCTCGTCTGCTTCCTTCAGGACTGCATTCAGTAGCATGGTGCCTGCGCCGTTGTGCTGATAGCACGGCTGCGTAGCCAACATACTGAGGTCTGGAGATCATATCAGCACAACGTTCGCTTGTTCCTTTGTTGAGACGTACTTTACTTACAGCAATGCTTTGCCTGACCAACGTACTCCCTCCTGAGCCTCTCGTTGAGCGCGAACCAGTCACGATTCATCTTGGGCTCCTCCTCATGCCCGACATCATCGGGAGATTGCAACTCGTCCAGCGAGTAGCTCTTTACCTCCATCTTGGCGAAGGAAACGATGTCGCCCGTGTCGGTGTCAGTGACCTTCAAGAACGAGACCTTGGGACCCGAGACTGGGTCATCGTGTGCACTGTCAACTCGATGGAGTCCTTTGATGGTTTGGCGGGAGTGCAATGGGGCGCTTATGGCTGCTTTGTACATGTCCACTGAACGCTCGAAGTGCTCCGGCTTGCTGTGGTCACGGAAGGAGAGCTGTTGGTTGACTCGTTCATTCTCGAATGCTTGAAACTCGATGTCTACTAGTCGGCGAACATCCTCGGGTTGAGCGACTTCGATCACGAAGTGTGCGGTCCTTTTGCTAGAAGTTGACGATGAAGAAGGACTTCCAGGATCCAGCATCATTGGCATGGTGGATACAAGCGGGTATTGTCGTGGCCTTCGGGTGGATTGTGTTCAGCTGCACTAGGTTGACGAATGTTGGAGAAGAATCGGAGTATCTTGAAAGAGTGTACTGGGAAAGAGTGTTATTGTAGATCCA